>JAOYMZ010082110.1:0-11380 GCA_025802335.1 Pinguicula primuliflora
AAATCAATGACTACGCGTGCTCCAACTCATCGATTCTTCTTCTTCTTCCCATCTTAATTCTTAAGTAAGCCTGGATTAAAATAGCACACACACAAATCTCGGATAGTGGATTCATTTCTCTCACCGCAGTTGAGGCTCTGACATTATGTATAAATCCAAAAGAGCAATCATTATTAAGCCGACCCTAAACTGATTTGCTCGTGCGAATATCACTCGACCATACGTGCATTACATGTATTGATTCGGAATGCTGCGTTGTATCGCGTGACCATACGTTCTCACACCTTCCAAATGAAATGTCTCTCTTCGCCTACTCCTATATGTGTCATTTTGTCTTCAATTATGTGCCCTTTGCTAAGTGCCGACAACATGACCATATGTGTTTTTCAAATTTCATTACTCCTTTCCTGTGTGTCTTCGTCTTCATAAGCGTCCTTTGCTGCAAAACTTCACACAACACATAACATAATCAAGATGTCTGTCTCGTAACAAAATTCTTCTTCATCTGTTACAAACGACGAACCGGAGGTAAACAGCCTCCCTGCACCACCAGTGGATAAGAAAGTACCTCAGGTGAACCTACTTTATTGTTTCAAAAACATTAATTGTCGCGTTATTTACTATTATTGGTCTATGTTTTAGGCCTCTGAAATTGATTCTGAGGCTACAGAGGTTGGTAGCCTGATGGAGGAGCAGTCCAACGACTCGAGTGTTGATGGTTATCCTGAAGAGGAACCTTGGGGCAGTGAATATGCTGAGGATGATGATGAGGATGAGGATGAGGAGGAAGAAGAGGATGAGGATGAGGAAGAGGAAGAGGAAGAAGAGGACGAGGAGGAGGAGAAAGAAGAGGAGGAAGAAGAGGAGAAGGAGGAAGAAGAGGATGAGGAAGAGGAAGAAGAGGACGAGGAAGAAGGGGAGGAGGAAGAAGGGGAGGATGAAGGGGTACCAGGACCTGACCCCCTAGTGATTGCCGCTGCTCAGCGGGCATGGGAAGAAGAACTAGAGAGAACTTTCAGGAATTGGGCTTCATTCTGCAAGGGTTGTAACCTCCATCCCCACCAACACCTCCATCTCAATCTGTATTGCATGGAGGAGCCTCCGACTCCGGGTATGGGTCGACCCCATCCTCGGATGGAGATACCTTCCCCTCTCCCTCAGATAGTGATTCTTACTTGGACTTCTGGTGATGAATCGTATACTTTTGACACTCTTTTATCCCATGTAATTACATATTTTTGCTGCGTAATGACATCAGTATCTATATGACAAACTTTTGACATTATATGTTGAGTATCAGATCTTTCATTTCTTAATAGAACAAATGAACTTCATAATATATCAAATGAAGTTCACAAAATATGTCACCAACTCACCAAGATTGTTGCAAATGAAGTTAATGATAATTGATCTAACCTTGCACTAATAGGACCCCCTGCATAGATCATGCATGGCACTGTATAGAAGAGCAGGTTAATCCCAACTGTTTTTGGTATTGACAGTCGTGGTTTACCCGACGACAGGAGTCGACCGTGTGCGTATTTGAACAACTCTTGCCGGACAGTTGGTCGGAGATTCGACATATCCGGCGTCTGATAACATCTGTGGTTCTATTCCAGGACATATTGAAGGAGATTCGAGTCGAGTCGAGGTTGAAGGGCATCTTCTTCAATTTGGATGGTTTTTCTTTCGACGGAGATGGTTAGTGAATAGTCTTTCGGCGATTGACTAGATTAGAACGTATTAAGAAGGTTTGGTATTTTATTTCTTTTCTTCCTTTACTTTTAATGCTTTATAAGTAAAAGAACAATAAAGTAACTCAAAAATGAAATAAAAGATTATATTTCAAAATAAAATTTTCGCGAATGTTACTTATCCAATTATTCCTCAATTTTGGATACTTCAACCAATTCCACGTGCCACACAAGCTTCACATCACCACCGGTGGCCATTTTTACCCGGGGCACTAGTCCGGATCTCGGGTCCGTAATAGGGACCCGGGACAATTTTGACTTCGCTTTATTAAAAGCAAATCATAAATCCATAATTCATCCTAGGATTGGGGAAATACACCTATTCTCCGGACAAGCTGTGATGTGATGAAAATGACTTGATCCAATGCCTCCAACCTTATCAAACCTCCTACCCAAAAAGCCACTTTGGCTTCTTCGTCTCAAATTCCAATTCTATCGCTTCTGCTTTTAATCAAACTTTATTCATGTTCTTTGGAGTTATATAATCACCACACACACACATCTCCACTTCTTCCCTTTCCCCACACTCACACATACACAAACTTCACACATCGGGAACTCCCCTTCTTCAAAGCTAAAAGATGGATGCCAAGGAAGCCAATCTCAGGAGCACTAACTCCTCCATCTTTGGTTCCAGTGGTATGAAGAGAAGCCCTTCTGAATTAGCGCTCGTGGAGCTGTTTGCATCAGATCAAGGCAACAGATTTACTCACAGATTGGACTTCTTTGGAGGCAACGATCATCACGAACACTTCATCTTCAAAAGTTCGGTGAGTTTGAGATAATCGTTCAATTATTGGATCATGCGTTCGAACATAAAATGAAGATTCTCTATTGATCCTAGTAAACAATAGTTCTCTCTCCGTTTGTTTGTTTCATAGAAATGTTTCTCATACCGACTCACTAAAATAGTAGGTGAGTAAAGAAGTTAACATACCCGACCCTAAATGGCTCGGTCCGATGTGTGTGCGTGCGAGTTAATATATAAGAAATGTGGATTGCATAGCACTTATCAAAGGCTTAGCATCAACTTTAATGATTGATATTATTTATAATCCTAATATGTATGAGACAATATTACATAACAATTTCTCGATGTCATCAAATTCAAGTAGCTCAATTGATAAACTGGGTACCTTCTAATGTGAAGGTCTAATGTTCGATACTTTTACCTATCAACAAAAATAACACCCTCCCTATGCCCAATTAGATGTAGCCAAATTAGTCTGAGATGTTTTAGGTTCGTCACTTATATGCTTTTTTGTAGCTTTGGTAATTGAGTGTGAAATACCTTTTTGTGGGTTGGTGTATATAGAGGATCATGGTTGGCGTGGGATGTGGATCCATAAGGAATATGACTTTCAAAAGGCTAGAGGTTGTTTTTGTGGTCAAAATGTGAATCTTAAAGTTTGCTTTCTCTTCATGCTTTTCATACGCACGTACACGTAAGATACACATCAAAAGATTAGTAATTACCAACACGTTGCCCTTATCCTTCATCCTTTTTTCCATTTATGGTAACCCCAAGAAGGATAAGGAATGCACATGGGCTTTTTATCCTAAAGGCATAAGATTTTTCTATGTCTATACAGTTATTTTGGTGTGAATGAAAGTTTTCAATTGATCAAAAAAATGCACATGGGCGTTTAACAAATGTAGTTTGATGGATTACTTGATTTATTTCTAATTATTAGGAAACCCTTGATCAATTTTGTGGTACGACCTTGTTTTCGGAGAAGTCACCATATTGGTCCCCAAATCTTTATCCTCCTCAACCACAGCTCTCACCGACAATTGACTCGAAATCATCAATGTGTGGTACGCCATCTTCACCGCGGATTCGAGCTCTGCCCCCTTTTTTTTGCATCAAATTTTTATTCTCTATGTTTTGTTAGAACCATAACTTGTGTGAGGTGTTTGCAGTTGATAGTCCCTTATCAGCAAACAATGCATGTCATCAAGCCATTGTGGCTAGTAGTGGCTCTTCACAGGAGCGATCAGATGACGAGGATCTGGACATCGAAGCTGGATTTTGCGAACAAAACACCAACAACATGGACAAGAAGCGCATCAAAAGGTGCATGCCTTGCTCAGGTTCCCCACAAAGTTGATACTTCAAATGGGGACGTGATGGATCCAAGATTTAGAAATTACCGATGTTATAACAGATCTTTCTTTGGTTGGCATCGTATATACATGGTCGAATCGAAAAATGATAAATTCTATCCGTTTATCCGCCACCACCCTTACAAAATCTTTATGAAAAAACGTGCTTTCCTAAAATTATTGTTGATACGGAAAAGTGTTGTTTTTCAGGATGGCCTCTAACCGTGAGTCTGCTCGTCGGTCGAGAAGAAGAAAGCAAGCTCATTTGGCAGACCTTGAACAGCAGGTAGGTACCACTTGAGGATTCTACAATCCTTAATAATCTCATCCATATATTTGATTTTGATTATGACAACTTATTATTGTCTATTACATCATTGAAAAATTTATAAATAATAGAGCCAAAAATTTCATATTTTGATGCTATTGGCGTGACAAATTTTTTAAACCTTAAAAATGATAACTTAACTCAATGAAAAAAGGTGAAAAGGAAATTACCAACCATAAAGTCGTCAAAACCGCGACAAAACATGAAGTTTTTGATTTCCTATCTATAAGATTTCTAACAGTGTGACCAATTCAAGTTGTTGTTATCGGAATTGTAAAATAAATTGGGATATTAAAATTTTGTATTATTATATTTTTTAATTAAACAAGAGGATTCCTGTTAATTTAAAATTTGGTTTCTTACACGAAATAAAGAACTTTAAACATCTATAAGCTTATATTAAAACCACGTGGATATTATACAATAATGTATGTTTATATATTTTAATAATACTTTTTAGTATATATATTTTTTAAATTCAATTTATTCAATTATTGTCCGCAAAATTTATTAAGAAATACCCCTACATATCTAATTCAAATAGGTCAACTGCTAAGCCAAGTACCTTACGATATGGAGGTCTTGGCTGTGATAATCTTACTTATAAAAAAGGAATAACTCTACATAAATTTGCAAAAATAATATAGGGCCAGAAATTTCCGGCACTTTTACTAAAGTTCGTGGTCTGATCGCCGAAAAATTGCTTTTTTATTATTTTCAGAATGTTCGTTCTTAGATGATTGGTGAATCGTTTGATTGCATCAACGGAAAATGATTGGAATAAGTTTGGAATGTAATTTAAACTTACATTTATAGGATTTTAGATTTTTTGACGGTAAAAGCACCATAATTAAAATTCATACCAAATCTAGAATCATCTCTACACAAGCATTTTGAAACCTGTCAAAAAATAACTTTTGGTGACCGAAAAATGTTAGTTTTGCAGTGTCACAATTTTCCAGCAAAACATTTCTAACAATGTAGCATTCATAAATTTGTCAACCTAATTTTTTTGCCATTCCTCCCTTTACATTTTTTTTTTGACTGCCTAGCATTTTTCTTATTTGTTTGGTTAAGCACAATATATTAATAACATAAATTTATAAGATGTACGTGGTTACGGGTTAAAACATACGCCCCGTAGGACATGCACGTGGATTACGAATCCAGACTCTGGTCCCATATACAAATTGTTTATCCCTTATATAGCATTAAGGAAAAACTTCACCTCCCCGACAGTAGCATCCCGATCGGTCCCAGAGTTCTAATTTTGATCGTCGGATTTTGATTCGACGGTCAAGATTAAAATAAGTAAAATCTGGCGGTCAAGATTAAAATAAGTAAAATGGTCAAGATGGTATTATGAATTGAAATATGCAATCAAATTTTGGCCCACATATTTTACACATAAAAAACGAACGGATACCGCCAACAAATTTGTTTGGCATCACCTACATTTTCTCCGGCGGCAAGGATAAGAACAAGAGAAGGGTAACGGTGACATGTTGCTTCAACGGTGGCCTCAAGGAATAAACGGAATGTTGTTGCTTCTGTAGATTGTTGCTTGACACCGCATAGTATTTCAAAAATTCGGCTTCTAAATTCTCGAGATCAGTGGTGGGCCGCTTACACCTGCCGGTATAGAATCTTGGCATCGTTGCCATTGCCGGGGGAGTCACCTCCAATTCCATCATTCTCGGTACTGGTAACCTCTTCTTGATCTCGAAGGAGAAGAATCTTGCCGTCAAGAACAACATCGAATCTCTCCCATAAAATGCATAAATCAAAACCCACGGGCTGACTTTTGGCCCACGGGTTTAACATTAAAATATTTAATTTAATGTTATAATTTAAAGAATTTCAGGCCTGAACGTCGGATCAAAATACGATAGTCAGGATAATAAATAGGGACCGAACCTTCTTAATCGAGATATAGGCCATCCGAGAGGTGAAGTTTTCCCTGGCTTTAACCCATTCCGATGAAGTAATCTGAACTTTCTGTACAATCATACTTTCGGTGATTGTTTTGTCACCAAAATGCTTTGCGTTCCTTGCCTTCCACAGAGTCCACATAGTCGTTATCCATAATGTTATCCAAATATTCTCATTTGCAACACTCTTTCGGACTGCCCGAAACTCATGTAAAGAAAGTCCCTCACTTAACTGCACCGAAACAGATAGCCATTCATATATCATCCCCTCCACTGCTAAATTGCATTCATAAAAAACGTGTTGCTATGATTTATCATGTTGTTGGCACCTTGGACACATTGTCATCACTTCGTGTTTCAGAATTCACCTCCTCTTGAGGTTCACTTGTGTTGGTAGATGTTGCTTCATCATTCTCTATCTGATGATGATTTCTTTTTCGGGGTAAACGTGTTTTACATCCTGTCTATAGTTTCTGCTTCATGCATGTCTGGGAGCTAAGTATTGGTTAATCTCATGGATGCAGCCACATTGTATTTCCCTCCCTTACTCACTCGCATAACCACTTATCTCCGACCTGCACCAGTAATACACAGTTATACATAGATGCTTCCAATTCATTGTAGTCTTCTTGTTCCCACTCGTGCAAAGTTCTCCTCCATTTTCTGCACCACTTCCCATTAATGAACTTCTTGGGTTGCTCAAGTGTCCCTCCATCATTCATGTATAATGAGTAAAGTCTACTATACACCTACTTCAACACCCTCCCCTTCATCCATTCATCTTCCCATAGTCTCACGCACTTTCCACTCCCCCCTACAACTTCTCCCATCCAAGACTCTCTTCCCATTTTGCTAACTCCCTTGCACCACTCCATTGAGACAGAAATTCCTCCACCCACCTGCCTAACTCCATCACCTCCCTTTGCTGAACATCATCCATCACCCTCGTTTCCCTCCTACATCCCACTTGTATGCCCTTCCTCTCCCATATTTAGCTCTGATCACCTTCTTCCACAGAGCATCACCTTCTTCTAACAGTTTTCTCACCCATTTTCCAAAGAGCGCTTTGTTTTTTTGTTTTCATGTTTACTATCTCTAGCCCCGTCTATTAATGGATTGACATGTTTTTTTTCTATGCCATTAGTGAGGATATGACTGACTTTATTAAAACCAATAGACCCTCCATAGACAAGTTTTTGTGCACCATAATCCCACAACTTTTTTAAATCTATCCCGCAACGGATTCCACATGGAAAGTCGGAACTCCCAGGTATTTGAACAGGATTACCCCTCTGGCACAATTTAATAGCTCTGCAAACTCCATCTCCATCTCCTCAATCAGGTTGAGTGTTGATAAGAACAAATGCAGTTGAAGTAGAACACAATTTGTATTGGGGCTTATAAATGGGAAAACTTCCCTTATAGTGAGATGTAGAAACAAAGGCTATATATAGCCACGAAGTACATGAACGGAAATAAATGAAATTGACCTAGTCTTACCCCTAGACTTCAGGAAGCAGTATCCTGATCATGACTCAATCAAACTGACGCAAACAACTAACACAAACAGAAAAGACAGTTTATTTTTCCTTTCAAAAAAAAAACACAAACATAAAAGACATGACTCGGTCTTTTAACAAACAACGAACAATGTGACATGCAAGACTTTTGGCCTTAACAGCCCCTCCTAAGCTGATCCATATAGCTTAATTCTTGAACCTTGCAAACACCGATAGATCCTCTATGCGCAATGAAGGTTTCCAGTTTCAAATGTTTGGTGAGAATATTCACAATTTTTTGAGATGAGGAACAATACTCCAGCTCCAGTGTTCTGCCTCGCACTAAGTCTCTTAGGAAGTGAAAACAAATGTCAATGTGCGTACTCTGACCATGCATAACTGGATTTTTAGATAATTTGATGGGTAGAAGTTTTGTCATAGTAAATGATGGTTCGACTTAGCTGTTCATGTCTTGTCCATTGAAGAACATTTCTCAACCAAACAGCCTAACATACGCTGGAGGTAGGTGAAATATATTTAGCTTCAGTGGTTGAGAAGGTGACCACAGTTTGCTTCCTAGATGACCAAGAGATGGCAGCAGAGCTCAACATGACTATATAATCTAAATCAAATAAGCCTATAAAGTTTTGATTTCCTTCTCGTTGGTAAAGTATTCCAAAGTCTATCGTTCCTCTGATGTATCTACGTATCCTTTTTGCAGCCAGCAGATGATTTTTAATCAGCCTTTCCATGTAATGACTAATCATGGCAATATTGTACATGAGATCCAGCCTTGTGGCTGTTAAGTACATCAGTGATCTGACCAATTGCTTGTAGTTTGTTGGATCAACTGCTCCCCCTCCACAATCTTTAGTCAAATCTTGGTACAATAGGATTATGAACAGGAATGCAACAGTACATATGGAACCTTTTCAACACTTCCTCAGCATACTTCTGTTGTGAGATAAGTATTCCGTTATCTCCTTGCTTCACTTCCACTCTCAGAAAAACACTCATATGATCGAGATCAGTCATATCTAATCCATCAGTCATAGAACGCTTAAAGGATTCAAATAGATTTGCAATATTTCCACTAAAAATGAAGTCAGCAACGTATAAGCATACAATAAATATCTTACCTTTATCCTCAGCAAACAGTGTGGGCTCATAAGGGCACTTGAAGAAGCATTCCTTTGTAATGTAAGCCTCAATTTGACTGTACCAAGCCCTCAGAGCTTGCTTGAGTCCATATAAGGCCTTTTTAAGTCGATAGACTATTTCAGTTTCTCCTTCTTTTTCGTAGCCTAGTGGTTGCAAGACAAACACCTTTTCTTCTAGATTTCTATGGAGAAATGCTTATTTCATGTCAAGCTGGTATATAGGCCATGAATGTTGAGCTGTCAAAGCTATTACCAACTGGATTATGTCTGGACGAGCAACGAGAACAAACACCTCAGAGTAGTCAATCCCATGCTTCTTGTGATATCCTAGTATAACCAAGCACGCTTTATGCTTATCAACCTCTCCCTTCTCTTTGTATTTGGTCATGTACACCAACTTAACTCTAATAACTTTAGGACCTTCAGGTAATGAGGTTAACTCCCACTTGTTGTTGTATTTTATGGCTGCAATTTCCCGATCCATGACCTGTTTCCAAATCTCAGATTGATTGGCTATTTTGAAGGTGAGAGGATTGCCTTCAGTAAAGAGGGCCATGTTGTTTTCATCTCCTGAAAAATCATCTCCAGCAATGTAATCTTCGAGCCATTGAGGAGGCTTTCTCGATCGTGCATGCAATGGTGGAGTTATCTCATCAGCACCACAAATCAAATTGTTCTCACTTGAGTCAGGCAGATCAGGTTCCACATTAACTTCAGTTACTTGAGTCTCACACAGTTCATTAGCCTTCACTTCAGGAGTAGCTTCAGGGTGTGCATCATTTGTAGGATTTACTTCTGCAGAGATTGGATCATTCTGCTCACACGCAAGCTCAGTATGAGTGGCTCACATAGATAAAGAATTCCAACCCCATGTTTTATCCTCCTCAAAGATAATATCACAACTTATGACAACTTTGTTAGAGGCAAGATCAAATAATCTTTATGCTTTGGATTCAGAACTTATCCCGAGATAGATGCACCTGAAATTGCGATCATCGAGCTTTATTCTACCTGCAACTGGAGTTTGGACGTGAGCGAGGCATCCAAACACTCAAAAATATTCAACTGAAGGCTTAAGATCGCTCCAAGCTTCTTCTGGAGTTTATTCATGACCGTAAGAGTTGGACATCTATTTAGAATGTGGATGGACCAGGTTGCAGCTTCATACCAGAAAGCGAGTAGAACTTGTTTGACCGCCAGCATACTTCGCACTATATTCATGATAGTGTGATTCTTCTGCCCGGCAGTGGTAAGCTGGCGATGATTTCCATTGGTAGAGCAGTAAGAGGAAAATTCAAATGAAGTGTATTCCCCTCATCTATACGTCTGAGGGCGCAGATGAACCTTCCAATTTCCTTTTCAACAGCTTCTTTGAAGACAAGAAAGGTTGAAAATGCCTCAAATTTTGTTACCAAGAAGTTAACCCACGTCTTTCTGCTCTTGTCATCTATGAAGGTCATCAAGTAGCTCTTGTTTACATGAGATTTTGGAGAGATTGGGACACATATATCAGCATGAACAAGTTGTAAGATTGAGTATGATCTCTTCAAGCTTTCACGTGAGAAAGGATCTCAATGTTGTTTGCCTACAAGATAGGATTCACATACCTTAGAGACACATGGAAACATAGGCATTCCTCGCACCATGTTATGCTGCTGAAGAATTTTTAGCCCCTTCCAGCTCAAATATCCATATCTTTGGTGCCAGATAGTTGTAGGATCTGAGGTTTGTGAAGCTAAGCATTGAGTTGTAACTTGAGTATGATGTGCAACAACAGGAAACATGTGATTTGGTGTCATCACAGTTTCAATGATAAGCCCCTTTTCATCATGGAATATCTTGCAGCAGTAATCTTTGAAAAAAACCGCCATCCCCCTTTCTTGCAATTGACCAACACTTAGTAGATTGTTGGTTAACTCAGGTACGTAGTACACATCAGATACAATATGCCTCAAACCACAGATTTCAAGGCTAGTATTTCCCTTTCCTGGAACTCCAATGTTGATGTTGTTTCAAGGTCTTACAGCCTCATTGAAGTTTTGATCCAAATCAGTGAAAAACATTAGTTCCCCAACATATGGTTGTTGCAGCCAGAGTCAAGAAACCAGACTGCTCTGAAGGATCAAATTTTGGCTCCACAAGAGCCATCAGAAGCACCTCACCATGATATTCGACAAAGTTCATTCGCATATCCTGCCCTTGCATAGGACACCATTGGAAGTGACCAAGGTTGTGGCACTTATAACATTCAACCATGGCTCAATTCTGGGACCTGTTTGAGAATCTTCCACGTCCACGTCTGTGGCCCCAAGTACTATATCTGCCATAACCACCCATTTCATATTGGAAGATAACATGTAAGGCCTGTTCCTCATGTACACTTTGGCTGATACTTTGTTCATGGACGAGCAAGCTGCTCTGCAGCTTGTCTATGGTGAATTTTGTTGGGATGAATAATCAAATATCGTATGAAGCGATAAGAAAATAACACACAAGATTTAACGTGGTTTAGCCAGAACGCCTATGTCCACGGGAGAAGAGGAGAATCAATCCACTATAAGTACAGTGATACAAGGAGACACAGAGAAAACCTCTCGCAGAG
>JAOYMZ010082131.1:0-11379 GCA_025802335.1 Pinguicula primuliflora
AGAACCATGAAAGATCCCTACTTGACAAAATTACAAAAGTATGTATCCTTGAAAACTGGTTCAATCAAGAGGGAGTGTTATAGATATAGTGATTGGAACAGTTTTGTATGGATAAGACTTCTGTAACTGCCGATCCTTACCTCTATATAAAGAGGATTATAGAGAATAACAAATAGACAGTTTGACACTCTTCCAATCTTCTCATTTTCCTTCTCGTAGATTCCTTGAGATTACAACAAATGGTAAATTTTTTTACACTATTAAAATGTCGTCGTTCTAATTACCGCATATATATTTTTTTTAGCAATTTTGAATGCTAAAGAATGACACTTTAAACAAAAATGACACTTTTGGAGAATATTTTGGTACTTGAGTAACAAAAAATGATAAAACAGTCATAACTAAAAATTATGAAGTGTTCTAAAATCGTCTTGACACGATGATGTCAGAATTGATCTTATATTTTAATTTTGATGACCAGAAGTGAAAAATAATTGTTTTTTTCGATTATTCTATAATTTTCTTAGTTATCTTTTGATACAACTTATTTTTTCTCTACTATGATTGTAATACACATTAGTTTAATCTAGTGCATCATATTTTTCATATAGTATGGTGTATTATTTAAATATTATTGATTATTAATATATATATATACAAAATTGATGATCGTGTCCCTCCTTTCAAAAATCCTAGATTCGCCACCGCACTTGAGATTGAATTAACTTAGCTACAGATAGAGCATATTGTCCAAATGGAACTTACAGATAGAGAAAATGTGCAACAGATTGAATATAATTGCAATCCAACAAGCAGGGAATCATTAGCAGCAACATGGAGTAACTTAGGGTCATTCAGAATAAAAGTCTTCACCTAGCTAGCCCTTCAGTGTCGCATACCTACCATTGACAATATAAGAGCAATGGGTGTTACAATAGATCCCAATACGAGTAGATGTGTTTGGTGTGGGTTGGCAGAGGAAAATGCATGGCATCTGCTCATCCTCTGCTGCCATGCTTAGGAAATATGGATTGAGATAACAGCCGGGATGGGAATCACCAACAAGCTGCAATAGCAACCACTGCAACATTACCAAGCCTTCACGCAACAGTTTAAAGGTAGAATATGGCATAAAGTAGGAAAGGCAACTTGGCAAGCGATTGTGTGATACCTCAGGAAAGAGAGGAACTACATCCGCTTTGATGAGGAAAGTATGACGGATGTCATCGAGATTGTTAAGTTGAAAGTTTGGAATTGGATTGTGGCAAGGAAACTAAATCCATCTATATACACAATCAACGACTGGATACCAGAACCAGCTGCTATCTTTGCTACATGAGATATAGTGCATTTACTTTATAGCTTTAGACTAATGTACATATAGCAGATTTAGAACCTTTCTGGTAAATACTTTACTTTTACAACGAATGAAATCATTTTCCTAGAAGAAAAGGATAGAGAAAGTGTGCCAAAAAATTAAATATAGATGACTAGTTATTAATATAAACACATAATGTGAGAGAGAATTTGAAATAGCATTTCTGATATATTACACAATTTTAAGTAATAAAATATTTATATCTACCCCAAAAATAGATTGTTGTAGATGAAATTACAATATTATATAGTCATCGGTTAGTATTAAACATTCCATATAACTTCTCTAAGTAAAATTAAGCTTTTTGAATTATAACACTTATATAAAAAAAAACTTTTTCTCAATTATAGAAGTTCCCATCAAATGTTGTCTCGACGCGATGACTTGGCAGCAGATGTGTGGAAAATGGAAAAGCGGGGAGGTTGGGCCCCACCATAACGACCGTACGGCCCGCTGCATCCAACCAAGAACTTACGGGGCCGATCAGGATTCATGGCAGCCTAGAATTACAACCCAAACTCCTACGTTACCTATCTCAGATCGATCTTTTAAGTTTTACCCACATGTTTATCGGCTATATTATTCAACGGAATTGGGTGAAACAGTCTCCGCTTAAGAGTGACGGTGGGGAATAATAGCAAGCGTCAAAATTCCGCCCAACAGAAACTGCTTCTTTGATTTCGCTTCACCGCCCACCGGTATCCTCTTCAGTTTATGCTTGTTGTTAAGTTCTCCTCGGATTCTCATTTTCTCACCTTTATTATAGTGTTGAAAAGGTTTTCCTTTTTTATTCTCTTGTATAAATAACACAACTTTGATCATTATACTATTATTGGGACCTAGAGATAGATTCCCAGTTTCAGTGGGTCGTGGAGCTTTAATTCGTGAGTTATCACTACACAGATTCTGGGGGCACTGCTTGAAAAGATTGCTTCTTTTTCTTATGCGATTATTCCATCGTAGGATTTACTTGCTGGGTTAGTTTCCTAGTGTGATCGACGTCGGTTTTAGGTTCTTAATCCTCTTCCGTTCACCCTTATTTATGATGCCATGAAAATCACCAACTAAACTGTCGTTTATTCCTTAGCTAGCTTATATTTTATTTTAATTATCAGAGTAAATTCTCTTTGACTATTTCCTCATGTAACTGATTTTTGATTGAGAACATCGTGAGTGCAATTCGGTTACCGTCTCTGATGAATTTCAACTGATATGCTCGAAATTTTGTTTGGTGTTGAAGCTGTTGATAAAAAAAACTGTTGCTGTGTTGCTGCTGGTGGATGCCATAAAATTCCTTCTGAAGTTTTCAGCTTTTAGGAGGAGGTGATGAATAGCGTGCATAGACAACTGATTCAGATCTTAATGGAGCCTCAGAGAGGAGGTGAATCGCTGCTTGGGTCCATTAAGATAGCTGTACTTCCCATAGCAAAAGTTTTCACGATGTGTTTCTTGGGATTTCTGATGGCCTCAAAGTTTGTAAACATTTTGCCTGCTAATGGAAGAAAGCTCTTAAATGGGGTAAGCGAAAAAGGTTTTGTAGACTGTTGTGGCCTTTTGCTGATAATCCCGTATAATATAAAATTTTGAATTAGGTCATTATTATGCAAGATTGTAAAAGTAGGAGATGAAAGCAATTTATTTCTGCTCACCATTTTTTGTATATAGGTTGACTTGTTCTCTTTTTTTGGTAAAGAGCCATAATAGGATATTATTTGCTCATTGCTCTCCATATTCATATGCAATTTTTCGTAGTCCTACCTTTGGCTACTTCATGTCAATTATTTTTCTTTGTAATTGCATGCAGCTGGTCTTCTCTCTCCTGCTCCCTTGTTTGATTTTTTCTCAACTTGGCAAAGCAATAACCTTGGAAAAAATGATCCAATGGTAAGAGTGTTGGTGTCACTGGCTGCCCATTCTTGAAAGGCAACAACTCGTTAAAAATGCTAAATCAGTATTTCCTTTTTCTGCAGGTGGTTCATTCCTTTTAATGTTATTCTAGCAACCATATCGGGCTCCATTATTGGTCTCGTTGTTGCAATAATTATCCGTCCTCCATATCCATATTTCAAGTTTACTATAATTCAAATTGGAATTGGTAAATTCTCAACCATTATCATTTGAGAGTACCATTATTAGCATGCCATATTTTGATGTAAATTACTACTAGTGGAATTCCTCTGTATATTGGTTTTGTCGGGCCAGATACTTCAATTGACGGCATTTACTAACTTCTTCCATGTTTGTTTCCTGTTTTCAAGTGTGATATAGTGAGATCGTTTTTTCTGATTAGAATGATAGGGATATTGATTTTCTCATACTTACGTTACGTTCTCTACTGTTTGATAGATTTGCTAGTTACACTTGCATGCCTTGATGGATTGTAGATTTAGGTCTTGGACTTCGGGTTTTCTGAATATATTTTCGTGCTTTCAGGAAATATTGGAAATGTGCCACTTGTCTTGATAGCCGCACTATGTCGGGACAAGTCGAACCCATTTGGAGACTCAAATAAATGTTCAGAAGACGGAAATGCTTACATATCATTTGGGCAATGGGTATGATTGTGGCTTACAATGATTGGTATTTGGATAACTGCAGTTTTTATATGGTGTATGAGTAATCTCAGAATAATGCCTAGGAAGCGCCTAAGCCCTGCTATTTTTTGTCGTTATCATGCTCTACAGTTTCTCTCGATAAGTTCTTAGATATCATATCACCTGTAGGCATTTACTTAAAGACTGAAGCAACAGCTAGGCAAGGTGATAATTAGTAGGTGGTGTTAGATGACAAAATCCGCCATAGCAGGACTTAGTCATGTGCCAATTTCATATAGAAGACAGCCGCTTGGCTATAGGCTTGTAATACACGATGCTCTCACATAAAAGCAGACCAGAAGACTTGTTACCATTTAATCACCCTCTCCATATAGTTGTAACCCCTTTTCCATCGCCCCTGTAAAGAATAAGCCACGGTTGAAGCTGTTTATATGGATATTTTTCTTTTGTTAGTGTAGAATCTTTTTTCCTTGTAACTCATCAGTTTGTTTTTCTCAGGTGGGCGCCATCGTACTATATACCTATGTTTTCCATATGCTTTCCCCTCCTCCTGGTGGAACATTTGATATCGTAGAAGAAAATCAGACCCTTAAGAACCCAAGAAAGAGTAGCTCCAACACACTTCCCATAGAAAAAACACCAGAGCAGCTCCCCCTCCTTGTGGAGGAAGGTATACCCACTCATATAACAACCGTTACCAAAAAGAACAGGGTGAGTACATTATTTATATTAAGATTCTGTACATTAAATTCGGGTCAACAGACCAAACAATTAGTTGACTGGCTGATCTCGATGTTTTGATGTTGTTAAATTTCCTTTTTGTTTTCTTTTACCTTCTCACGCAGGTTAAGGATTTCTTGAAGTCTATTTATGAAAAGTTGAAGCTCAAGCAAATCCTTCAACCTCCAATAATTGCTTCTGTAAGTTCAATTTGTTATATTATTATAGATGTTCGAGCTAAACATGATGCTTCTTTTTGCTATTTTTCATTGTTCTTTGGTACCATCTTTTGTGACCGATTGGCGTTTTCCCACCCCATTCTCCGTTGAGAATTCTTTGTGGAATGCCGTTTGATAGAAAGCTCATTGTTTATATTCTTGTGTTACTCTGCTTGGAATTTGATCATTAAGAACTGTTATTTTCTGATCATGTATTATTTTCTTCTGCAGATCTTGGCAATAGTAATTGGGTGCGTTCCTTTTCTGAAGAAGTTAATCTTCACTTCAGATGCACCGCTCTACTTCTTCACCGACAGCTGCTTGATTCTTGGGTAGTGTGCTCTATCTAATATGAGTCCACTTGATTTATCTTCGAGAGTTTATTTCAAATTATATCTTTTTGTTAGTTAAAAGTATACTAAACTTCTAAGGAGAGGGTTGTTTGGTGGGGTGGGGATTGTAGACTGTCAGCGATGAGCTCAAAATGTCATTCTTGGAAGTAGTGTTATACTGAGTAGCGTGGATACTATCAGTCCAACTGGCGGTGAAAATTCTAGTCAGTTACGTGTTTAATGCATTGTTTCTGGAAAATGAAAGAATAGTTTTGTGTCATTGGATAGTCAATTGGGTTCTGTTTCTTGTGAATCGATTACATAATACGGTGGACTAAATTGTGCATTAGTTGTGCATCAGTTTGGTATTATGGCTTTACTCTTCTTACAACAATTTGATCAATTTACAGGGACGCTATGATACCATGTATATTATTGGCTTTGGGAGGCAACCTTGTAGATGGTAAGTGAGCTCTGGAAAATTTCTCCAAAATCTTGCAATCAAGTCACCAGTACTCTGTAGAATGAAATGATCTTGTCAGGCGAAGCGTCTAATTATAAAATGATGCAGGTCCGGGGAGTTCAAAACTTGGTATTCGAACAACTGTGGCAATTATATTTGCTCGATTACTCTTGGTTCCTCCAACTGGACTAGGCATTGTCATGCTGGCTGATAAACTGGGTTGGTTGCCGGCAGGAGATAAAATGTTCCGTTTCGTCCTCCTACTACAGCATTCAATGCCTACTTCTGTGCTTTCAGGTGAGCATTCATCAAGGCAGCTCACTCGTCTGAATTTTTTTTAAAAGATGATTCCTGTTTTCTAGCCTTGTGTAAATAAGATCTATCATGATGACCCGGGACAGTAAACCAATCAACTAATCTGTTATACATTGTAATTTAAACAATCTGTTTTGCGATATGGTCCAGATTCTCGGTCTGGACCATATTCATTTAGTCGGGGAGCATTCAGTGTGGAGAGAAGAATTTCTCTTCTGTTTTGACCATTATTTTCTGTGTAATAGGTGCTGTTGCCAGTCTGCGTGGTTGCGGTAGGGAGGCCGCGGCGGTGTTGTTCTGGGTTCACATTTTTGCTGTCTTCTCCATGGCTGGATGGATCATTCTTTACCTCAACTTACTATTCTGAAATTTGCTGCTTGGCGGTGACACCCATTTCGGAAGAGATGAGGGAGAGTTTTGGTAGGTCTCTTCACAATAACACGGTTGCAGGCCATTTGCTATAATTACTGGCTTGATTCCTGCTCATTCATTCATGTTGCAAAAATGTTTGGCATTGTCCACAGTGGGAGTAATCGTAGGCAGATAGCAACAGGAAAGATGTATCTATGTAATATTACATTGTAAAGATCCCTTTTCCATATATTGGAATCTCTCCAAATTTCAAACTCTGGAATGGCAGTCAAAACAAGTTGTTATATCCTATCTTCTACTGTTTTATAAATTCTGTAGCCATAAACATACACCAACTTGGCTGCATCATAAGGTGAAAGCAGTTTTTGAGAAAGGGTTAGGCGGAGACGCCCGTCTAAGCGGAACATATAAGCGGCCTAATTGGGAATTTAGGCGATATTCGGGCAAGGCGGAGGGCACTGCCTAGCACCTAGGCGGCGCCTTCTCGAAATGAAAGTGATACAATCAAATCTGAGCACAGAACAGTAATATACAAACATATATGATTCGAGAATGATGCAGTATGACCAGCTGCTGAGCCTAGTCATATCAAACAAGCTAGAAAAATGGCCGCCACCATCGCCTATTGTTATTGTTCCTCCGGAATGGAACGTTGTCCCTCGGGTTTGTTCTGATAACAGAACGATTGCCTCCAAACCAGAACATGAGGGAAATGCCAGCCAAACCAGCAATTGGAGCAGCAAGGAGTAACCATCTATTTCGAGACATGATCGGGCGATCATCCTGCCTTACCATCTGTTCTCCAGCAACAAGTACAGCCGCGTCATTCGCCTCAAGCTGATGGATGTCAAGACTCCCGTATAGGCTGCCTTCTCTCCTTTTCCTATCTTCGTAATCCTTCTCATCTGTTGGAAGCTCATAACGGCAAAGTGGGCATGTGTTTCTGGTACTTAACCATGGTAAGATGCAAGAAGGATGATAGAGGTGGAAACAAGGAAGCTGGTTCACAGTGGTGCCAACTGTGAACAAGTCCTTGCAGATTGCACATGCCATATCATTCAGATTGTCTTCATTAATTGTCATGCATGGCATAGTGCTTAAAAAAGATGCAGCAGCAGGGTGGGCCACTTTCCTTAACCTCTCAGATTCAGCAAGATGCTGGAGAAGATATTCGAATCCTCTAGCTTCAAGGTAATCCCCAACACGATTCAATGTCACCGAATCAACCAGAATGTTTGATAGACCATTAGAGTGAAGTTGTAAGCTCTCAAGTCTTCTCAGAGGCTGAGGAAAAAATTGCCTGCTCGAATTGACGATGATATTGTTCCCATTAGATCTTGACAACAAAAGACGATGCACTCCAGTCATTGAAGACTCGAGGGTACTGTCATCAATATCTTCTTCCTCTAAACTGCTGCCATCTCCAATTTCATCAACTTCTTCTTCAGATTCCCACTCATAGAAACCCGTATCCCTCGGGTCAATATCCGTATCACTCTCTCCACCGGAGAAATTTCCAAAATTCTGGTCATCCACAGAGGCATCAGAGTCTCCTCCAGTGGCACTATAAGTATTATTATATCTCCTAAAGCTAACATTTGATTCACTATCCCAATATAGAGAACCAAAACCATCACTTTCCGTATCTGACAACACACTCGATCTTCTAGAACTGCCCCGGGTAGTATATGAACTTAAAGATTGATTCTCTGGGTCAGGAAATACTGAACGTGAACGGTTTTGCCTCGACCGAATGATCATTTCCGAAAATTGCTCAGAGAAGATACTCTCTGCAGATTCTGAGCTGTTGTGCCTCCTCCTTGATGGAGGAGTTCTCCGAAGGCGTACATCTGGTGAATCAAGATCCTCCATCAACAAAAATTTGCAGTCGCTACAGATTCTATCATCAATATCCCCCGTCCCGTTATCTGATAAAATGAGCCTCTGGCATAAAGAGCATGCCGTTGGAATGAGAGGCTGAGAGGGGCTACCCATTAGGCAGCTGTCACACATACAGCCAAAGTGGGAGGATTGGCAAGATTCCCCCGAATCACACTCACAATTCATATCCATGTAAATCTGCGTATGCCAACATTTATACTACTATCAATACAGACAAATCTCGGTATGCCAACATTCATACTATCAACATGGACAGATCTGACAATATCAACATTCATACAGGTACCTTAAACTGTTGGAAGGTGAGCCAGAAGAGATATTAGAGACAATGAGCAGCGATGATCGGATCAAAGGGATTGGGGGAGATATGGAAAGAATTTAATTAACGTGAAAAAATACATAATTTTAAGAGAATAGAGATGGGATTTCGGTTACCAGATGATGGATCAGACTATATCCGTCACCGCCGGCGAAGCTCAACCCTGGTATGTGCGCATCAGGAGATCGCCGGAGACCACATTATCTTCATCTTCAGAAGCCAATAGAATGAATCACAGAAAACATGCCGGAAAAAAGTTCGGAAATCCCATTGGGGAATAAATCTGTATTTATACAATCCAATTTATGCATAAGGTGGGGCCAAGCACATGGGGAATAAAGGCGAGAATAAAAATAACATGCAGCAGAAAATTGACTTGCCAGCTCACCAAATTGATTTAGTTAGATTTTAATTACTTTTGACAAAATAAAAAATAATTTTGAAATACATCTAAAATTAGTGTTAGATAAAGCGATAGACAAATTTTGGACGGTCAGTGAGCACTCAAAGCCTATCTAAATAGACTTTATAAGGCCTAAGCGAAAATTCATGCAAAACGGAGGGCGACATCCAAGCACCCAAGCGGACTAATCGACTGTCTTTTCGAAAAAAAGTCTAAAATTGATTTAAGAGGCATGTAATGTGCACCATATAAGCCGTGAACATAATCAATTCACTCTCGATGGTTGGTCTTTTGAACAGAACTACTGAGTAACATTTCTTCTGTGATGAACTAACAACAATCTCCATTTTTCTCCAACAAGGTGACTTTTTGGGAAAATAAGGTGCTATCAATAGGAGGTCGAGTGACCCTAATCAAATCTATCCTCTCGGCTTTACCATGCAACTATTTTTCATATCTAAGAGACCTTAAGACAGTCCTTGACCAACTAGAAAAAATCCGTAGGAATTTCTTTTGGGGTGACAAACCTGAAACCATGAAAGTACACTGGCTATCTTGGCGGAAAATAACTCTTCCTGAAGAAGGGGGGCTTGGGATAAAAAACCTGGCTGCCTTTAATATGGCAATGCTGGGAAAGTTAGGGGGACGCTTGCTGGATGAAAAACAAGACTTTTGAAAGCAAATAATTTGATCATTATATGGAATCAATGGAAAGCTAATATTCGGTAATCTTTTTGACCTAATGAATCTACTCATGAGCAGGTCATCAGGCGTGGGAGAAGGAGAACCAAAAATTCACACTCACCAAGGTGGAAAGACCTATAAGGAGTCCTACAGGAAGACTTCTTAGAGCAGCAATGGCAGCTGCAGCTTTGAAGTTGAGCACAAATATCACTCTGGAACGATATATGGATGCAACAGGAAAAACTATCATCCCTCTACCCACGACTGTACAGAAAGGCTGCAAACAAATAGGCAAAAATAGCTGATCAAGGAGCATGGGACCAGAATAGATGGACCTGGACATGGATTTGGACCAGGGAGCTCAATCAAATCAAGACACAGCAACTTAATGGCCTATGCGCATTGCTAGCTAACATACAATTGCAGGAAAATACAGTAGACTCACGGAAGTAAAGAATGACAGGCACAGACACATACTCTGTCAAACAAAGCTATGAAGACATTATCAAAAAAGAGGTACCCCCTACACTGCAGAAATGAAGACTGCCTTATCCAAAGTCTGGAATCCATTATTACCAACCGAGATCGCTATCCACATCTGGAAGTCGATCCAGGATAAGCTGCCCACAAAGCACAACCTGCGAAAGCGGAAAATCAACCACAAAGAACAAGACATCAAATGCATGTTGTGTAATCTACAAGAAGAGGACAATGATCACCTCTTCCAAGTCTGCCCAACCGCATGCAGGATCTGGAATTTGTTGACGGCATGGCTACACATATCGTGACAGATGAATCTCGGACCAACAATCACTAAATTCTTACAGATCAAACCGGGTGGGATTTCCGACAATGATTGGCAATGTATCTGGGCCATCACTCGGTGGGAGATCTTGAACATAAGAAACCGGATGCAATTCAACACGGGAAACTATCAATTCGGTGAAACGAAAGCCATGGATACCATCAAATCTCTAATCTGGAACATCCTGTGCATAAGAAATCTCATAGACAAAAGGATTCACAATCGCGACATCTGGGATGGTCAACCGATCTCCATTCTCTTCGAATTGAAGAAACATCACGAAGAATCCCGAAGCTAGTGAGAATTGTTCTGTTTTTGTGTATATATTTTGTGTAAATATTCACTATACATAAAAGTTTTTTTAATTACAAAAAAAAATGAGTATTCTAAATTTGGTCTTATATTTTATTATTGTCGATAGTGAAAAAAATTGTGTATTGATCAGTAGTTTTGTCTTTATTTTTTTTGATAGGTAATGTCGTTGAGGGGATTTGAACCCGTGTCCTGTGAGTGCAATTGTCACTCCATAATCACTAGGTCACCCCTCTTTGACGTCTTTATTTCTCTCTTCGTCTAATCTTTTATGATTTTAATCTTCATCTTTTGTCACAACTTATTTCATTTCTTCTTTTACTATGTTTATAATTAAAAGTATTCCAATCTATTACATTCTAGTTTTGTTAGTATAATATTTTGTATCATTTAAATATAGTGCAGGATCCGGCGACAGTAAAAAAAACAGAATTTTAGACATGATTTTCAATTCCGGCCACTAGGGTTGCCCGTTGACGGAATTGGACACGTCGTTAGAAAGCTTATACATAGAATTGAGTATATTTAAGTTTTGGTGATATTCCGACGACGTTATCACCGTTTAACGGAGGGTTATAAATCCCCTTGGGTTAAGTAGTCC
>JAOYMZ010082142.1:0-11379 GCA_025802335.1 Pinguicula primuliflora
ATTGAAAAATCAGGGCTAAAATCAGGGCAAAAATTAGGGCCACGGAACCTGCCCCATATATATATATATATATGAACAATTCAAGACACTTTGGGCCATAGTGAATCAAGACACTTACCAAATATATATATATATATATATATAGTGAATCAAAACCTACTAAAGATTGGAAAGAAGAGTAACTATGCTAGTGATTAGTGTTGAAGCCAAAAACAGTTGGAAATAACTGTCGGAATGGGAAGTTGCCAAGAATGAAAAGCACAATCTATGGTGAATAAGTGGACAAATTTGAGTGAAAAAACCAAACAAGAACTCACCAGATTGGGGAAACTTTTCTCACTTCTGTAAATCCTCAATTACAACTGCCTATGGGCGCATTTGGTTTGATTGATTGTAGTTGATTTGTAAATATAATTAACTGGAAACAATCACAATTAATTTTTTGGTAGGTTACATAAAAAGAATCGGGTTATCATGAGTAATCAATCTAACCCAACACTTATCAAACTCAACAATTACATCTATTGCCCTAGAAAATTCCAATCTTGTCAAAATCAAGCTAAAATTAGGTCAAAATCGAATTTGAGATCGGAGTCTAGCCTAATTTTTCAGAAGTCGAGAAGTAGATGATCAAATGAGGGAGATGTGAATACCAAATATTTTCATGCATGTGTAAATAATAACCGAGCTAGAAACATCGTTAAGGGTTTGATGATCAATGGAACTTAAGAAGCATTATGCATTGCGACAAGTGCAATATCTTATTGTGAACTGGGAGCTATCAAGAATAATTACACAAGCTCATAATGAGTTGCTGAATATGCAATTTTCTGAAGAAGAGGTTCTCAGTAATGTTTAGAATTATGGTACTGGTAAATTTCCGGGACCATATTGCTTCAACTTTCTGTTTATAAAATATTTTTGGCCTATCGTGAAGGAAGACATCATGAAATTCTTTGCAGAATTTTGGCAGGAAGCTAAGATGATCAAAGGTCTAAATGCACTTTTGTAGCTCTTTCTCCTAAGAGCTCAAGCTCACAAACAATTAGAGATTTTAGACCTATATCTATGATTAGAAGTAAGCTTGGAAGGTTCCTTTTAAGTATTTGGGCATACCTATCGGTGCTAATCCTATAAGAGTAAGCACTTGGAATCCTATCCTCAAGCTGATGAAGAAGAGGCTATGTGGTTGGGAGAAAAAGTATGGATCAATGGTAAGGAGAATGGTTTTGAACATCTTTTTTCTAGTCTTTACCTTTCTATTACTTTTCCACATTTAGGGCTCCTTATGAAGTCCTGAAAAGCTTAATGAAGATGATAAGAAAGTTTTTATGGGATGAAATATGGATCAACAAAATAGATGAATACATTGGGGCAAATGGGAGAGAGTTTGTTGCCCCCTGAAGCAAGGTGGTTTGGGTATAAAAAGTCTAGAAGAATTTAACCTCTTAGCAAAATGGGGATGCAGATTGTTAATGGATAAGCTAAGTTTGTAGATAGATGCATTGGAATTCTTCATATGAGGATCTTTTATACGAAAGAAAGTTCTTGTATGCACAATAGCAAAGAAGAGTGTCTATTTGGTGGCTGGACTTGAGAATATATGTACACAAGACCTCAGAATTTTTACCTTCGCACCAAACTAAGTCTGAACTCTCTTGTGAAAATCCTTAAAATAATCAAACACATCATTCTTATTATTCATCAAATAGAGCCAAGTAGCACGAGAGTAACAGTCAATAAATGACACAAAGTATCTAAATTCATCAAAAGTAGCAGTAGGACAAGTCTCCATAACATCAGAATGGATCATATAAAAATGGGGTTTATTCATCAAACTACGTGTTCTTATACCCCGGAGCAAAATGGGGTGGCTGAGAAGAAAAATAGTTTTCGTTTGGAAATGACGCGAGTCTTGATGCTTGAGTTTGGGGTACTATCTAAATTTTGGCCGGAGGCTTTATCCACGGCCACCTATCTGGCTAATCGGCTTCCGACACGAGTTTTGGATTTTCAGACTCCTCTCCACACCTTGTCTACGTACACTAGAGTTCCTCTATATTTAACCTTGAGCACAAAGGTGTTTGGATGTTCGATTTTTGTTCACATTCCACGAGTTCATCGTAGTAAATTGGAACCATGCTCATTGAAATGTATTTTTGTGGGCTATGGGGAGCATCATAAGGGATATAGATCTTATGATTCTATTTCGAAGTGTCTATTTGTCACGCTCCACTGTGATTTTGTGAAAACAAAGTTCTACTTCAGTCAGCTGCCCCAGTCTAGTGGTCAGGGGGAGAGTCATGTTATTTCGCTAGATTGGGTCAGCCTCCCTTCCATTGGTCCTGAACTCCAGAAAGAGCCACTCACCTATCCCGAATCGACATGTCCTATCTCAATCGATGTCCCACCTTCAATGATGCCACCGTCGGTACAGTCTGGAGGTCCCATGGTGCAGACTCCTTCTCCGGATATTTTGGTGAGTTCCCTTGAGCCTATTTTCGATCATTTGGTTTACGCTGACAGTTCAGGTGATGCATGTACCAGTGGTGCCAACTTGGGTCCTCCCAGATCGATCTACTAGAGGAGAAGCCCCCAGACAATATTCTGCTGATCATGTTCCTTGCATGAAGAGATATCATGTAGTGAACATGTTCAAGGGGATACTATCTACGTCTGCTAAGGCATTTATTATGGCGTTATATAAAGAGGATATTCCAAGGAATGAAGATGAAGCGTTGGGTATACCTGAGTGGAGAAGGGCGATGGAAGTTGATATAGAGGCATTAGAGAAGAATCACACTTGGGATAAGTGTAAAGCACCTCGAGGGAAGAGACCTGTGGGGTGCAAATTGGTATGCACGGTGAAACAAAATGTTGATGGTTCTGTTGAGCATTTTAAGGTAAGACTTGTAGCAAAGAAGTACATCCAGACTTATGGGGTGGACTACTCGAAGACATTCTCACCTATTACTAAGATCGACACCATTTGTGTTTTGTTCTCTATTGTAGCTAACATGGATTGATCCCTTTATCAGTTCGATGTGAAGAATGTCTTCTTAAATGGTGATTTAGAGGAAGAGGTTTATATGGAGAGTCCTTCGGGTTTCTCACACCAGTTCTGATCAGGGGAGGTCTGCAGATTGAGAAAGGCCTTATATGGTCTTAAACAGTCACATAGGACGTGGTTTGGATGCTTCACGCTGACCATGAAGAGATATGGATATGGTCAGAGCAACTCAGACCACACTTTGTTTCTCAAGCGACGAGCATAGGGTATTACGTGTCTGATTATTTATGTGGATGATATGGTAATAACTGGCGATGATGTGGAGGAGATTGGGAGGCTAATGGAGAATCTATTTAAATAGTTTGAGATGAAAGATTTGGGACAATTGAAGTACTTTCTTGGTATAGAAGTGTTGAGATCACGTGTTGGGATCTACATATCACAACGGAAGTATATTCTCGATTTATTAGTAGAGACGGGTCTGTTGGAATGCAAGCTTGCTGACAAGAAGAGATATCAACACCTTGTGAGAAAATTGAATTATTTATCTCACACCCGACCGATATAGCATAGAATAATGCTAGATGTCCCAACAACTAATCCAGAATTCATCCCTACAAAAATAAAATATTAATTATTTAAAATACAAAATTCTTAATGACATTTAAATGATACATTAAACTTGCAAAATTCTTAATTAAACTACATGTATCCTTAATTAAACTACATGTCCCTACAATTTTGGATTATCTGTAGGGACATGTAGCATCACTCTATAGCATATACTGTTGGAGTTGTAAGTCAATTCATGCATGATCCACGGAAGGAACATTGGAATGTGACTATTAGGATTGTTCGATACGTGAAGGGGACGAGTGATGTTGGAGTGTTGTTTAAAAATAATGGACATCTCGAGATCGAGGCTTACACTGATGCACATTTGGTAGGTAATTCAGTGCATCGAAAATCTACATCTGGATACTTCACATTTGTTGGAGGGAATTTGGTAATATGGAGGAGCAAGAAGCAGAAGGTGGTGACACTTTCTAGTGCAGAGGCTAAGTTCTGAGGGATAGCAAGAGGAGTAGCTGAGGTACTGTAGTTGAGGAAATTGATGGATGAGTTGGGATTTCACTCAAACCGATCGTGTCCACTCTATTGTGAAATAAGGTCGTCGTCCACATTTCAGAGAATCCTGTACAACATGACAGAACGAAGCATATTGAGATTGATAAGACATTTCATAAAGGAGAAGCTAGAGAATGGAATTGTCTCTCTTCCATTTGTGCGGTCTGAAGACCAACCGGTAGATGTGCTGAAGAAAGTTGCAGCTGGAAGGGCGTTTTGTGATGTGATGGGCAAGTTGGGTGTTGGTCCTCCCACCACTCAACTTGAGGGAGAGTGTTGAAAAGAAGATGAAAAGGGAACTAAACCTTTCCCGCATAATTCCCGAGATTAACTTCCTATAATCTCAGGATTTATCCTAGATATGAGTGTGTGTGATCGTGTCCTATATATACCAATCTATTGTACAATGTAAAACTGTGAAGAAATAAGGAGAAATAAAAGAGAAGTTTCTCCCTTGGACGTAGACAATTGTCGAACCACGTAAATTCTTGTGTGTTAATTTCGTTTAATTAGAGTTTCAATAAACACATGATCTAGAGGATATTTTGTGTTAGTTGGACAGAATACGTGCTTAATTTTGCTATTTAACTCTTGCCAAGAGGACTTTTTTGATATTTTTGCTTGTTTAACTTTTTTTTATTAGTTTTGTAAGGTACCAGAAATTTCATATTTTTAAAAATTTGTTTTAATAAATATATTTATATTAACTTATCTCGATGGGTTCCGATCCGTGTTGAAAGGAACATGGGTTATACTTATGGCCATATAATGGCCCGCAACTATATTTCATAGGTTAAAACAAGAGTGTTGACCCAACAAAGTATTGGCCCTTATGTGAAATCCTTGGGTCCAAGCCTCTTGACAATCTCTTGACTCCGTCACTCTTTGCGGTCCTGCGGCTGCGTCTAAGAATCTTTCTACTTAGGGATTTGGACTGCAAATTTGTGAAGGGAGGAGAGGGGCACACGGTCAAGGTGAGCACTGAGGAGGAGCTGTTGGTGGTGAAGCAAGGAATTTGGCAGAAAAGGTAGATAAATCTATCCTTGGATGTGGGGGCTGGGTATTTTGTTTACGGTTTGTCAGAAGAATTTGTGAGGTTGTTTCCCTTAGACGTCGCCTTGTTGTTAAAATTGTTGTGTGATGCTGACTTTTTTCTTGAATATGGAATGTGGGTAGGACTTACACTATGGTTGCTTTGGTGCTATTATAAACCGTCAAGCTCGTGAGTCCATTTGTTGTTTTTATTTGGAATCTTTCTGGTCAGGTGTCTACGAAAACAGGGTAGGAGATGAACTTTTCTTTCGGTTTTACCTTCAGGAATAGCTTGTAAGATGTGCTCCCCGAAACTGTGATTAAAGTCATTTTAACTTGGGAATTTCTTCAGTGTTGTTCTGCAGCGTTTTTTTTTCGCAAGGGTATGGTTATGGGGATTTAATCATCATCCAGGTGTTCCTGGATTCTAGTTTAGATTGTTCTTCCATGGCTGAAGTTGATCGAGCTGTACGAGCGTCTTCAAAAGAAAATGATGCATGAGTCTAGACTCCCACTTCCGTGTCGTTGCTATGTTGTTAGATGTGAAGTGTTGTTGTATGTGAGTTCTATTTGAGAAGAATATGAATCAGGTTATGGGTTCGGTCAACTTTTTTTTTGTTGTTTAAAGAAAAAGAAAAGGGTATGTGTTTTATTTGAGAGGTGGGGTTAGGTGGAGGTGTGAAGTAAAAAAATGAGTTTTCAATCCAATTGGTTGATTGTCTTTTGTTATATGAAACTCTAGGGTTGTGGTGGCATCCGTAATGAGCACTTGGTGAGCAAAATGTGGTACATACCGTTTGACAGGTTGCTAAATATATGTCAAAAATGTTGAGGTCCATGTTTGTATTACTATGTTGTACGAATCGTTTTGAAAACCTCGGTAGAACCCTAAACCGTGAGTCTCAGTCTGGTGTGATTGAGTAAATTACTTGAGTGATAATTTATGTGAATCTCGTACTTGTAAACTTGTCAAAAACGTTTTGGGACATCTAAGGTATGGATTTGTGTACTGAGCTTAATAGCTCATGGGTACACGCATATTCCTATTTTTGCAAAGCCACAGGGACACAACTTAGTTGAGGGGTGAGGGTGATGGAAAGATGGAGATTTATTACTCCTATCTCATTTTGCTATTTGTTAAACTTTGCTGGATATATAAATATATTTTGTGATATGTTGGGAAGACTATGTAATGTAGATCGTTTGAACATGAAGTGAGGAATGATATTATATACTTTTGGTTTGGTGGTTTAATTATCTCATTTTGCTACTTGTTAAACTTTGCTGGATATATAAATATATTTTGTGATATGTTGGGAACACTGTAATGTAGATCGTTTGAACATGAAGTCAGGAATGATGTTATATACTCTTGGTTTGGTGGTTAAATGGTACAAGTAGTTATGGATAATTCGATTGCTACGATGTTACGTAACGAATAAATAAATGGGCTTGAGTATAGAATTGATAAATACTGCCATAATGGACCCATTATCATTATATATGAAAATTGAGTTCGTTACAAGTTTCTAGACAAACTCCTATAGTAAGAATCCATTGAGAAAGGAGGGCAACTTGCTTTCTTCATATGTTGTATTTTTACTTTCTATAGAATAGAAGCCGTGATTTTTTTTTTGGACAGGTAAAGGAATCGAACCATGTACTTCCATATTGGAAGCCAGTTGAGCTACTTGGGTTTGATTATAGAAGACGATAATCTATATAGACGTATCTACTTCCATTTTTTTCTGAGATAGCACGCAGAAATAAGTTTTGTATATTGTTACCAGGTTAATCTGGGTTCACCGTTTTTGTGCATCAGATTGATATGTTAATGGACACACGGATTATCAATCAAGCAAAGCAATTCACTGAAGGTTGGAGC
Source organism: Pinguicula primuliflora (assembly GCA_025802335.1). Classification (NCBI taxonomy): domain Eukaryota; kingdom Viridiplantae; phylum Streptophyta; class Magnoliopsida; order Lamiales; family Lentibulariaceae; genus Pinguicula; species Pinguicula primuliflora. The sequence continues at coordinate 7,056 of JAOYMZ010082142.1, forward strand.
ACCTTTCTCCGGAGATGTATATATTCTGTACTTCGAATCGGTCCCATTCCGAGACATATTGCATTTATCATGGATGGAAACCGAAGATATGCCAAGAAGCAAAATCTTGAAGAATCATCAGGCCATAGGGCTGGATTCTTAGCACTTATGAACGTGCTCGGGTACTGTTTTGAGCTGCAAGTGAAGTACGTCACAATTTATGCTTTCAGCATCGACAATTTCAACAGACGGCCCAAAGAAGTTGAGTCAACCATGCAACTAATACAAGAAAAGATTGAAGCCTTGATTGAAGAACAAAGCATAGTGAACCAGTATGGCGTGAGGGTATACTTCATCGGTAACCTCGAACTCTTGAGCGAGCCTGTCAAGTTGGCTGCTGCACGAGCCATGGAAGCCACCGCCCGTAATTCGAAGGCCGTACTTTCAATCTGCCTTGCCTACACATCAACAGACGAGATTGTGCATGCAGTCCAAGGAAGCTGTTGCGAAAATCACGAAGAAGCAAACGATGCTGTAACTGCATGTGATCCGAAGGAGAATGTGGGCATACTACAACAGAGTCCGCTTGTCGACGTGCTGGCTGTTGAAAAACATATGTATATGGCGTTTGCTCCAGATCCTGATATGATAGTACGAACATCTGGTGAGACTCGACTAAGCAATTTCCTTTTGTGGCAGAGTGGATGTTCCCTTTTGTACTGTGCCAAACCACTTTGGCCGGAATTTGGGTTTTGGCATTTTTTTAGAGCGATATTGGAATTTCAAAGAAATTACGCTTATTTGGAAAAGAAAAGGAAACAGAGTTGAGAGGCGCCTGTTATATGGGCTTTTAAAGATCAGTTCGCAGGTTTATTTACTTGAATTCTTGTGGAGTTCTTGATCATTTAAATCAATGGAAACGGAATTAGTCTTGTGAGTTGGAAAGTGGAAGGATAAAATGAACGGGGTCGGACTCGCATCCAAATGCTACAAATGGACAATGCAACCAGTCTAGGGATGAGAAATGTTATCTGTACTACAAGAAATCGAATTTCTAGGCCAAATTGGGGTGTAAGAACGAAAATATCCCTGATCCAAACAGTGTTGTTGTGCTAAGTAGGAGGGCAATTTAGTTATTTCACTCGTTTTCGGTTTAAAATTTCGGTTTTCTTGTAGTACGAATAGCATCTCTCGTCTAGGGATATGGTTGTTTAACGAGTTGAACTCTAATAAATAGGTCATGTTCAAATTTGATTGGTTAAACGGTTTAGATAAATTTGATTGTTAAATTTAACGAGCAAAACTCGGTGCTCGAATTTGGTATAGTTCTTGAACGTGCACGTTAACGAGTTTGTTATGACCCAATTGACAAGAGAGTAGAAAGATTATTGTGGCAATGAAGTAGCAACAAAATTTAGGAACGAGTAATGCTATATTTATATCATGATTTGACACACTTACTAAACACACATATGTGAAGATAATTACAACCATAATTAAAAGAAAATGAATAAATATTAACAATAAATTTGTGGTTGAGATTGTTTACATATGTGTGTGTTTAATAAGTGTGTAAAAATATAATGTACAATAACATTTTCCTTTCGAAAACACACAAAATTCAATGTTCCATCATGTATCATATTATATTCATATCGATTTTGTCAAAATTATGATGTAAAATAAAATATATTACTATGGTTTGAGTTTTTTTTGGTAGAAAATTGAAAATTTATCTTCCTTGCTTTACAAAAATATCAAATGCGCCCATTATTTTATTTTAATTAAAATTAATAATGAAAAAAATTAAATTATTCTCAAATAAATAATAAATAAAATCTCCTTCTACCGATAAAGTTTTCTATAACCAAATCTTCCCGTCTTTTTTATGCAGGAATTTCCCACCTCCCCTTTGAAGTTATCTCGTGAAATTTGGTTGACAAACAAAAATCTTCTATTGATTTCGACCATTTGGTTTCTTTTTATAATTTATGATTATGTCGATACTAATTCAATCTATTTTCTTATGTCACTATCAATCCAATTTGTGTCCATTTTTGTCAATACTAATCCACTTCGGTTGGGGAGGGGATGAATATTGTTTACGGTTTTGGGAACCAAAACTTATAGAAGAATATTATCTCTTGTAGTTTTATTTTTTGTGTTTGGCTGCTTTATTCATCAAATAATTTTGGACCAGCTAGTTTCATGTAATGTTTTTGGGATACATTAATCTATGGAAAATGTTAATTATACATGCATTATTGACACCATTTGCAGACATTATGATGTGACAAGTATTACAACCACAACTAACATAAAATAAAAAAAAGATAAATAATAAAGCCTGTTGTTGTGATTTTTGTCACATCACAATATCTACAAATAGTGTACATAAAGTGTGTACAAGTAACATTATCCTGTATTTATTGATGTATTTTATCTAATATTTTTCAATGGATTTTGTATTTTTTAGTATCATTTATTTATAGGTAATTTGTAATTCCTAATTCTGCCGACACTAATCCAATCTGTCTTTTTATCAAGACACTAATCCAATTTTTGTCAATTCGAATCCACTTCGGTTGGGGGGTGGATGAATATTGTTTACGATTTTGGGAACCAAAACTTACAGAAGAACATTATCTTTTGGAGTTTCATTTTTTGTGCTTGTCTGTTTTATTTATCAAACAATTCTGGACCACATCTAGTTTCATATAATATTTTGGGGATATATTAATTTATGGAAAATATTAAATGTACATACTTTACTGACTTGTACACATTATGATGTGACAACCATCATAATTACAACTAACTTAAAATAAATAAAAATAAATAATAAAACTTGTAGTTGTGATTATTGTCACATCACAATGTCTTCAAATAGTGTACATAAAGTGTGTACAATTAGCATTGTATTGTATTTATTGATGTATTTTATCAATATTTTTCAATGGATTTTGTAATTTTTAGTACCATTTATTTAGAGATGATTTGTAATTCCTGGTTCTTTCGATACTAATTCAATCTGTCGTCTTAAGTCGATACTAATCCAATTTGTGCCAATTTTTATTAATACTAATTCACTTCGGTTTGGGAGGGGATGAATATTGGCTACCGTTTTGGGAACCAAAACTTATAAAAGAATATTATCTTTTGCAGTTTTATTTTTTATGTTTGACTGTTTTATTTATGAAACAATTCTGGATCATCTAGTTTCATATAATATTTTGGGGATACATTAACTTATGGAAAATGTTAATTGTATACACTTTATTGATACTATTTGTAGACATTATGATGTGACAACCACAACTAACATAAAATAAATAAAAATAAATAATAAAACTTATGTTTGTGATTGTTGTTACGTCACAATGTCTACAAATAGTGTACATAAAATGTGTATTAGTAGCATTGTCCTGTATTTATTAATATACTAGAATATTGCTCGTGACCTTGGCCATGGATGCAAAACGAAAATGGTGTAAAGATAACTTCACCACCAAACTTAAACAAAACTAAAGAATCACCATTTGATGCACTTACTGGTTGTTTCTTGTTGCATGCTGTTGGTTTGATCTATCAAGAGGAAGAGCAAGATCTTGAACTCAGCTTGTCAAGAAAGGAGTGCATCAGTATATTGTTCACCAACCGAAAACATTGTTCGAACTTTGAATCAATATGTAAAGAAAGAATGAAAAACGCATATCCTGAGTGAAGGGTATATGCTAGAATTTGTGATTTCTTTCTATGAGTAGCAGTACCCACTCCCCAGATGAAGCTCTGAAGTGAATAAAACATCCTCCTGTAGATGATTGTGATAAATTTTATATAAACTGGGCCGACTCTAAACGGGAGTCAACGGCCCGCCCGGCCCATCACACTCGGGTCAACGGGCTTTGAATAAATCGAGCCCAGGGACACCTGGGTCTCGTGTATGCAGGTATGCATGCGGGGTTAAGTGGGTATGAATGTGAGTGTCATCATTAAAACCTTAGGCTCAAGGTGATTGATTCTAACCCACGTTCCTATTTAAACCTATATTTCTTAACTTCTCAAATCGGTGTGGGATATTTCTTAACACTCCCCCTCAAGTCCGACTAGGCAAGCCCTGTCGGACTTGAGCGCCACACACCGAAGCGGGAGCGTACACAGGCCATTCGGTCGTTAGACCATTATTTGCTCTGATATCATGATAAATTTCATATAAACTGGGCCGGCCCGAACTAACTGCGGGTCAACGGCCGCCCGGCCCATAACATTCGGGTCAACGGGCTTTGAATAAATCGAGCCCAGGGACAACTGGGTCTCGTGTATGCGGATGTGCGTGCGGGGTTAA
>JAOYMZ010082164.1:0-11378 GCA_025802335.1 Pinguicula primuliflora
TAGGATTTTGCAAGTATCTTTATAGTGACCTTGCCTCAAGCAATGGGAGCAATAGAGAGGAAAGATTTCAACATGTAACTTTTGGCTTATCAATTCCAAACCCTCAGCTTCAATCCGCAGCACCGCAGTCTCCAAGAGGTTCATCATCACTTTTACACGAGCCAAACTTGGTCTACTAAGGGTTGTCATGGCTTGATCAATCACAAGGGGCTTGCCTAAGGCCGAGGTAATGTTGCATATGTCATCCATCCTAGAGTATTGATGTGGAAGATCGGGGATGGATACTCACATCGGTGCAAAGAGAGACTCCTTGTTTGGACAGAAATTCGGGGTCCATTTGAAGACTCTCATGGGGAACCTCTTGCATATGTACTATGTCTCTCTTGACAACAAACGATCTCTATCTTCAACAAGGGAGAAACGAATAAGCATGTGTTTGTGGTTTATGAAACTCACATTCACCTCACCTTTGAATATAAAAGCAACAAGTTCTTTCTTGATAGTAAGAATTGGAGGTCTTTCATGTGAGACTTTGCCTATCATGGCTAGCTCAAAAGGAGCAATCAAGGAAGTCACATCTTCTTTGGAGAAAGTCACCTTAGGTTTCCCCTTCCATGTCCCAAGGGGTTTGAGAGGAATAGGTGCAAAAGTTTGAGGCTTTGAGGCTCCAAGTATAGTACCAAATAATTTTTGTAAGTCTTGTGAAGGGACCAAATTTACAAGAGGGAAGTCGTCCAAAACTTTCGTTTTCATGGATGAAAGAGGAAAAGATAGAGAGTGGAATAAAAAAGAGAAAATACCAAAATTTTCAAGTTCCGGCCAAAATTATGGCGGCCGGCAGCTGCCAGCCAAAGGAGGGGTGGAGGAGCACGGCCAAACCAAGGCTTCAAGATGGAAGAGATGCGTTGGCAGGAGTCAATGAGAAAGAGTTATAAAGTCATGTGACTAATTGTACTTTTGGGTTGAAAGAGTTAATGTGTAAGGAATATTTTCTTAAAATAGATAGACAAAAGTACAATGAATTGGTGAGAAAGGTTGAATTTATGCAAAAGTAGGTATTTAGAGATATGAAGAAGATTTGAATGTATGCATGAAGGTTTGAATGTATGGGATGAAGATTTGAAGATGTGTGTTGTTGATTTTCGAAATTTTTTGAAGATTTCACTTAGTAAAATGTGTATTTGCACACACACTTTATATAGAGAAAAGAGCACTTTAGAGCTAGTGAGAGAAAATCTTTTACGTTTGTACTTCCAAGGAGACTTACACCAATATCTGTACCGTTCTCGAATCACTTGCAGTCATTAAAGCAACATGAGAATTTGTACACATTCATGCCCAGTACATATTGTTCCCATGGATTAATAATTAATATACCATGTATACCTTCAGCAGTATTCTAGATGTCTTTTATTAAAATATTGCTTTGGAGTATTGTTGATGGACGACCAAAGAAATGTTCACATTGTTTATTAGTTTTGATAGTCAAACTACTTCTTTCTAGCCTCTAGTATCCAATTCTGCATCTCTTATTTGTTAGATTTATATGATCACTATGAGAGAGTATATATGTCTATCTATTGGCTACTTATATAGCATCACCATTTTTTATATAATAATTGTTGTAATCGCCCTCTTTTACGGTCGAAGATGTAGTGCTCTTTTCAAGAGAATCATCGTGTTACTCAGCCCATACCTTTTTAGGAATACTATACCACACTAAGTGTGTGTTTGTAAATGCTTCTACTTTTGTAAAACACTTTTCAATGGAGAAAATTAAAAAAAAGTGATTTGTAAAAAAATGTTGAGTGTTTACGAAAACTATGGTGCTACAGAAAAAAAATTTAATAGTAGTGTTTGCAAATATTTTTAGCTTATCTTATATTTATAAAAGGAAAGTTCAATTTTACCCTTATAATTCAATTAAAATGGTATATTTTAATCATATAAATAATTTTTAAAAGTAATATGGTCTTACATATGTATTTTGTTTATTTTCAAAAATACCACCGCCTGCTTTTCAATCGCAGAAGCATCTCCTCCCCAGCTTTTGGATTATGACTTAAAACTGTGTTTTAACCGCTGAAGTAGAAACAGAAGCAGTTCTAGCAAACACTCAAAAAAAACAAAACTGCGGTGCAACCACCATAAGCAGCTTTTATAAGCTGTTGCAAACACTCCCTTACTACCAACAAGTTTATTACTAGTGATTGAAACAAAAGATGAAAAGCACAAACCCTGAATAGAATGACTCAACTGTCGCCTCAAAACAGTTTGCTGAATTTGCTACTCTTCTAACAAGTTTTTCCCTATGCTTCAGCCGTCCATTCTTTCCAGCCAGTGTCCACATGCCTCTCAGCCCATTTTGCAGCAACTCCACCAGTTTTAGGTCCTCCATGTTAAAGAGTTATTGTCCCACACCGAAAGTGTAAGTGTGAGAGAAGTAGTTTAAATAGGAATTGTGGGGAGAACCTATTACTTTGGGCCTAAAGTGTTAATGGTGACACTCACATTTCTACCAACTTAACCCACACATGCACACCTGCATACACGAGATCTAGTTGTCTCTAGGCTTGATTTATTCAAAGCTCGTTGACGCGAGTGTGATGGGTCGGACAGCCGTTGACTCGCATTTAGAGCCAGCCCAATTTGTATAAAATTTATCATGGTATCGGAGTCAATAATGGTCTAACAACCAAATGACCTGTGTACGCTTCTGCTCTTCTTCGGTATGGCGTTCAAGTCCGACAAGGTTTGCCTAGTCGGACTTGACGGGGGTGTTAAAGAGTTATTATCCCACACCGAAAGTGTAAGTGAGAGAGAAGTAGTTTAAATAGGAATTGTGAGGAGAGTCTATTACCTTGGCCTAAGGTTTTAATAGTGACACCCATATTCCTACCAACTTAACCCCCATACGCACACCTGCATATACGAGACCCAGTTGTCCCTAGGCTTGATTTATTCAAAGCCCGTTGATCCAAATGTGATGGGCCAGGCGGTTGTTGACTTGCGTTTAGAGCCGACTCAATTTATATAAAATTTATCCCTCCAGGTAAACCTCGATCGTTTAAGGCATCAATCAGCCATGTCTACAAATGGCAGAACTAACAGAGTTCCCGGACTGCCGGACTCCGTATGCAAGAACTCATTCAGTATCTAAAATTACAATAGATAAATTGAAAAGCTTATTATTGTTCTTGGATAAAGAAGAAAAAGATGACCTCAAAACAGAAATATCATTCATCCAGAATCTCCGAACTTATGCATCTTATGCGGAAATGAACCTGAAATAGAATCCCATCTGATCGAAAGTTGTGAAGTATCTCAGAGACTATGGCTCAAAGTTAAGACATGGCTGCACATTTCAGCAACAGAGGACATGAGCATGAAAATTTTTTTGGAGAGCAAGCCACAAGGAATCTCAAAGGAAAAGTGGATGATCTTTTGGGCAGCGACAACTTGGCATATGTGGACGGCCAAAAATATGAAGCACTTCAACAACAAAAATCTTAATCCAGAAACCATAATGAACAAGATCTAGCTTTCAACATGGTTATGGATCAAAAGCAAGACGAAGGATTTTATATACTCTAGTTCAGATTGGATTAGAGACTATCTCATATGCTAGGCAAGATGTGCATAATTTTTGCCTATTCAAGCTTTGTACATATGTAACTACTCCGGTTTTTATAAAAAAATTTACTTAACCAAAAAAAGAAAAAGATGACCTTGGTACAAATTTCCACCACTTCATCTACAGATTCACCGGATGCACGTTGTCTTTCTTGGTCAGCTTACCAGCTAAATGGATTCTGAACTTTTCAGTCTTCTGTTTATTTTTTGTTTATTACATATAAAATTTGACGGTAAAATAGATAGAACCAACTTGGTACGCATCGAAACAACTTTGAAGAGATAAAAGTGAAAGAAATCATTCTTATAGCATCTGCAAATTCCGGAATTGGGTCTGGGAATTTGTACTCCTATTCGGCTCTGCATATGAAGCCGCGCCACCGTCTGTTGTTGTGAGCCTGTAGAGAATGGGTAGGAAAATCGACAATTGTGGCTTTATTATTTTTTCATGAGGACACTTGAATGGAGTTGCTAATATGAACTGAAATTGTACATTTTGAGGAAGAAGAAGAGTGGAGAAATTGGAGTGCAGCAGATAGCGGAAGGCATTTTGGATGACGGCAAGGGATGAAGATGGGAAATCACATAATTGTGTAATTAGATTAAAAATAAAAGGACAAGTAAATTTTAAGTGTTATGTTACAGGATAAAATAATCAGTCCATTTGGGAGGGATTGAGCTATACCACATAATGTAGGATCAGAGGTGGGTCGTAGGATTCAATCCTTGACCCGGAAAAAATTATGTTATATAGCGAACATGTGATTAAAGTGCATTATTCTCATAATCATGAATCTATCGCAGGTTATCCAGTATCCTGCTATCAAACACTCCTCTCATTTTATGTTCTACAGTATTAGTCCAAATTATTGTCATAACTTAAAATTTTTTTGTCACAACTTAAATACGTTACAATGAAATTTATAAAATAATAATATTTTTCATCATAAAATTATAAAAAAATTATTTTTAACGTGTTTATTTTTTATATTTTTTATTAGCCAAAATTTTGATTATATATATACAAAAGTTGATTATACAAACTAATCCAAAAAAGTAAACATAATCCTGAAAGGTACAATCACTAAAACTAAACAGGGGACCATTCTTCTTTTTCCGGCGACTACGCTGGCTGCGTCTCGGACTTGTTTTCTTCTCAGGAGACTGCAACCTTAATTCATGATGCTCGCTCTACTCATCAACTTGGTCAACCCAACGGTGAGAAAGAGTTGGGCTGCCCGAGAAGTATATAAAATGCATAAAATAATTAAATAATAACCCGTGTAATTCAGGCTTTGGATAAGTCCGCCTATGATCAATCTATGTCATGCGACTTGTATAAGTCAACAAGTGTTGATTCCTTCACCCAGATGTTCCCTTGTTATAAAGTGTTTCATCTAGACTAATGGTCTCCTTTTCCTATATCTATACGTGTTGGGTGAACTTGCTTCAATCAAAGAATCATAGGAAAGTTTTTTCTCTTTTGTTTCAAGATCTTATTACTGTTGGTTCCTTCTCATGATCAGACAGGCGAAGCAACAGTAATCTGATATTGAAACAGAAGAGAAAAAACTTACCTATGATTCATTGATTGAAGCAAGTTCTCCCAACACGAATAGAGATGGGAAAAGGAGACCAACAGTCAAGATGAAACACTATATAACAAGGGAGCATCTCTCCGAAGAAGAAGCTTTGTTGGCTATGTTTGCAACTATTGATCCTATTCATTCTTAGGATGCCTTGAAAAGTGAGAAATTGAGGGAAGCCATGGATATGAAAATGGAGGCAATGTTTAAAAATGGTGCATGGGAGTTGCTGGAGTTACTCGAGGGGGAAATAAGGTCAGAGTAAATTAGATGTATAAGACTAAACTTAATGAGAATGGTGAAGTTGACAAGTCCAAGGAGAGTCTTGTAGAAAAGGGATATACTCCACAAGACATGGTAGAATACATTGACGTATTTGCACTTGTGGCATGCATAGAGACACTTCAGTTAGTGACAACGCTTTATGCTAGAAGAAAATGGTCAGGGGTTCCGATTTGGACGGCGGACGGCGCTACTGCATCTTTCTCTACCATTCCCGCACTTCCCCTCGGCGCTCCGGTGATTTTTTTCGGTAACTTTTCAGACGACAGCCATGGTCACCGCCATCACCTCCGCCCAACATCCCAGATTTGACATTCTGCCAGTGTTAAGGAAAGTCATTCTATCAGCCAAGAAATCAGGAAATCAAAATCAATACCATAACTATGTATAGCAAGATTGTAAATACCATAGATGAGTATGATAAGAGAATCATACCATTAGGTAGATGTCTATATAGTTGTTGTACACAAGGTCGAATTGTATCAAGAAGAAATACAAACCATCTTTCACAAAACTTTGCTGAGTTATTTTTCATGGTATCAGAGCCATTTTGCTCGCGCAATTGATCCAAGTTCTTCTGCTGCAAATTCAGAATCTTTATTCTTTTCTCTCAATCTCCAAGTTCTTCTACTGCGATATGCGATCTCATCTTCATCTCAAATCTTCTTTCACCTCATTCTTCATTCATCTTAATTCTCCTTTCATGATATATCAACTTTATTCTCCAGCACGTTACCCCAGCCTTCTTCCCCTCTAATCTTCATTCCCTCTAATCTTCATTCCCCTCATTCCTCATTCATCCCAATTCTCCAGCAACTCAAATCTTCATTCATATCAAAATCTCAACAAATATTTCTTCAACTCAAATCTTCATTCATACCAAAATCTCAACTTGATGGCCTTCACCCCTCTGAATCTTTCCCAATATGTCTCAGTTACACTTGACTCCACGAACTACTTGTCGTGGTTGTCACAAATCGTGCCAATCTTGAAAAGCTACAACTTGATGTCCATAGCTGATGGATCTCAGACTTGTCCTGCTGCCACCGTGCCCAAATTGCTGAAAGAAGGAGAAAATAACACATTAGAATGTCAAGAAAATCCTGAGTTCAAAGACTGGTGCTGCAAAGATCAGTTTGTTCTAGCCCTCATCAACGGCTCACACTCGTCGGAAATTCTTCCTGAAACATATGGCCTTACAAGTGCAGCTGCGGTGTGGGATAAGCTATCCCGCCATTTCTCGTCGAAAAATGCCTCACGGATTCTAAACCTCAAAAGACGGATGCACAATCTCAAACAAGGTTCACAAAATTGCACAACATATCTTCAAACTGCCAAGCTACTCAGGGCTGAATTATCAGCAGCAGGACATACAGTGACAGACGATGACCTAATTGACTACATAGCCGGTGGCCTCTTGCCGATGTTTCAAATGTTCATCCATCATATCTCCTTCGCCCGATGGCAATCAACCTTGTCAATGGAAGACTTCAAGAGTGAATTACTTACCTACGAGTCCCTCATGAATGTCCCGGCCATCCCAGAACCAGATTCCATTGCCCTCTGGTCCTCCAAAGACACGATTGAATTTGGCGACCCTCGTTCACTTCTGTCCAGAGGAAGATACGGCGTAAATTGTGGACGGTACAGTGGTGGAGGAAGATATGGCAGAAGTTATTCTCGTGGACGATTTGGTGCTGGAGGTAGTGGCCGATTTTGGGAATTATTCGCCGGACAATTGCCGTGTTCACGTGGGTTTTGAGCAGCCTGAGTATCTCGCTGGATCGAGATTACAGAACAGAGGAGTACTTGGGCCGATTCTGCAGACACGGCCTAAAGTAAACAATTCAGGGATTTATCAATCAGGAATGGGCCGACAGCAGGTGAGCAATATGGGCCAGACTTCAAGATAGATTTCAAACATAAATGGGTCTAGCAAAAATTACAATTTTGACGGCCCAAATGGAATTAATCCATATGCGTGTCAGATTTGCGGAGGTAAGAGTCATACCGCTCTGGATTGTTTCAATCGCATGAATCACACCTTCCAGGGTCGATGTCCTCTGGCAGAACTCATGGCTATGGCTGCTCAATCATCTACTATTCTAGATAATGAGACGTGGTTCGCTGATTCAGGGGCAAACAACCACATTACTAATCTTTCCTTGCAGGAACACTATTCAGGAGTGAACGAGGTTGCTGTAGGTAATAGAGAATCTCTAAAAATCAAGCACACTGGTTCCCTACACTATCCCACTCCCTCTGGCTCACTCAAACTCTCTAAAGTTTTACACTGTCCTGATGCCTTTGCTAAACTCTTATCTGTTCATAACTTTTGTTGGGATAATGACTGCTTCTTTGTACTGACTAAGTTTGATTACCTTGTGAAGGACAACAAAATGGGGAGGACGCTCCTACAGGGGCCTAGTGTGAATGGGCTCTACCTAGTGGACCTGTCAAAAGCTTCCTCACATCTTAATTGTGCATTGACGGGTATGGTTGGTGTGAAGGTGTCCTTTAACAATTGGCATGAGTGATTAGGTCATACTATTGCACCCATAGTTAGTCATTTAGTTAAGAATAATGATTTGCCAGTTTCTGGATCTCATTGTCTAGAATTCTGAGATGCATGTCAGCTAGGCAAAAGCACACAACTGTCATTTCCTTCTTCAGCACGTTGCTCGTATTTTCCATTAGACTTGATTCACTCTGATGTATGGACAGCTTCAGTCTCGTCCAATACTGAGTTTCGATATTATGTCATATTTATTGATGATTTCTCACGTTTTTCTTAGTTATATCCTCTAGTTCAAAAATCTGGCGTCTTTAAATACTTAGTTGAATTTAAAGCCTTTTTGGAAAATCAATTTTCTCGGAAAATCAAGCAATTTCAGAGCGATGGTGGTGGTGAATATGTATCTACTACATTCAAGAACTTTTAGCTAAACATGGCATCTTGCATCGCATCTCCTGTCCACACATATCACAACAAAATGGGGTGGCTGAGCGAAAGCATCGTCACCTTGTAGACATGAGCTTATGCCTGCTTGCTAGAGCACACATACCACGCACATACTGGCCTGATGCTATTTTCACTGCCGACTACAGTGTTAATAGATTGCCTACACCACTTCTTAACTATGTAAGTCTGTTCATGCTCCTCTATGATACTATACCTGATTACTCATCATTTCAAGTGTTTGGCTGTGCATGTTATCCTCTTCTTCGCCCATATAACACCATAAAATTTATGTATCGCAGTAAGAAGTGTGTATTCTTAGGATATAGTGTCCAACACAAAGGGTATAAATGTTTTGAACCTCTAACTAAGCGAGTCTACATATCCCGCAATGTCATTTTTGATGAGAGGACTTTTTCGGGTGTCACTCCGTTGGACCGTAGCACTACCTCTTTAGGGGAGGCCTCCTCTATTCTGGTGTCCTCTTCAAGTATTCCTGTCTTACCTATTCCTTCATCTATATCAGACTCACCCTTGTTTGTATCTACAGGTGGTATGCCGTCTGGTCTTGACCCACTTGCAACAGAGTCATCACTATCAGCTGACCCGTTGCCATCCGTCAACAATGCTCAAGTCGGTGGTATGCTCAAGTCGGTGACTTATCTGTGGACATGACTGTCTCTAGCACACTCATTCCCAAAAATTCAGGTGGTATGTCTACGAACCTTGACCCAGCTGAAGCGTCGAACTAAGCATGCTACAGGGACGGGAAGTTGACCCTGACTCGTCACGGGATATATCTGAAAGAGGCGTCTTTTTCCCGTTGCCTATCATTTCTCATAACTCATCTCGTCCTGTTACTCGTACTCAAATCGGCTCTCTTAATCCCAAGTCATTCTCTGATTATCATTTATAGTTTGCATCAAAATATCATGTATGTGCCCTAACCAGTGTGCAGATTCCTAGAGAATCAACCACTTATCTACAGGCTCAGGCCTCTCCTGAATGGCGAGCTGCAATGAAAGATGAGTATGATGCATTGGTTGGTAATTCTACGTGTTCTCTATGTCCTCGACTGGCAAACCACAACATTATTTGCAATAAGTGGGTTTATAAGATTAAAACCAAGTCTGATGGCTCCATTGATCGCTATAAGGCTCGTCTAGTGGCATGAGGGTTTGAGCAAACCTATGGCCTTGACTACAAAGAGACCTTCAGTCCGGTGATTAAACCATCTACCATTTGCCTATTCTTATGTCTATCAGTTCAGTTTGATTGGCCGGTTCGTCTGCTCGACATTTCAAATGCCTTTCTAACTGGCGTTCTTCTTGAGGAGGTGTACATAGAGCAACCAACTAGTTTTATCTCACCCACTCATCCTGATTATGTTTGTCGATTACATAAGGCCATGTATGGCCTGAAGCAGGCTCCCCGTGCATGGTATGTTATACTGTCCACCTGCCTTCTTGAGTATGGATTCAAGTGCTCCCAATTGGACACTTCTCTCTTTACACTCCATCAGTCGAATGTGCATATCTATGTACTTGTTTATGTTGATGATATTTTGGAGACCGACACACACCAGAATCTGATTGATGCCCTGGTTCGTTATCTCAACTCCAAGTTAAAGCTTCGTGACATGGGAGAGCTAAGCTATTTTATGGGGATGCGAGTTACTCGGGACAATGAGTGCTTACACATTCGGCAGGGCAAGTACATTTTTGACCAATTGGAAAGAACACGGATGCTTGGTGCAAAGCCATATAGGTCTCCATCCTCCACTGACTCGTGGACTATGGACTCTCATGTGCATCCACTTTCTCCGGCAGAAATTACCCTATACCGTAGCACAGTGGGCGCTCTTCGGTACTGTACTCTCACTCGCCTGAAGATTGCTTTTCCCGTTAATCAGCTATGCCAACATCTTCAGCAACCTCTTTCTTTGCATTGGCAGGCTGCTAAACGCGAGCTTCTGTACCTTAAAGGGTCCATTTATCATGATTTTCAACTCACCAAAGCTGCCTCATATACTCACTCTCCAACTTCAGGCCTTTTGTGATGCTGACTGGGCTGGAGATCGCAGTGATCGTCGATCTACATCAGGTTTTGGTGTCTTCCTTGGACCAAACTTGATCTCTTGGACAGCCAAACCAAACTGTGGTTGCGCATTCCAGTATAGAAACAGAATATCGTGCACTAGCTCACACTACCGCTGACTTAGGGGGTATTTGCAAGTTGTTGTACTTATGCAGAAGTAGCTTTTCAGAAGGTATTCTGGAAAAAAGAACTTTCATTAAACAACTTAAAAGTATTTTCAAAATGTATTAAATTTAATATTTTAAATATTTACAAAAATGTCACTGCCAAAAGCAACCTTAGAGATGTTTCTGACTTTTAGGCTTTTTTCGACTTCTTCACCGCAAAAGTCAAAAGTCAAGCAGCAAAAGCAAAATTTGCAAACACTGTAAACTGACTTTTCAACTACCAAAAGCCAAAAGCTAGTTTTTACAAGAGGTTGCAAACACCCACTTATACTGGATTAGGATTGTGCTCAAAGATTTGTGTGTTTTCTTGCCTCACACACCAACGATCTAGTGTGACAACATGGGTGCTATGTCTTTAGCCTCAAATCCAGTGTTCCATGCTCGCACGAAGCATATCGAAGTTGATTATCACTTTATTCGTGAGAAGGTGCTTAACAAAGATATTCAGCTCTCCTATATTCTTACCAAGGACCAGATTGCAGACATCTTCACCAAGGGTTTAGGCACCACTTGTTTTTTGGACTTGAGAGACAAGCTGATGGTCCAGTCCTTACCCATCAGCTTGAGGGGAGGTGTGAAAGAAAGTCATTCTGTCAGCCAAGAAATCAGGGAATCCAAATCAATACCATAACTATGTATAGCAAGATTGTAAAT
>JAOYMZ010082175.1:0-11378 GCA_025802335.1 Pinguicula primuliflora
CAACAGCTATAGACCAAAGGACTCCTGGAAGTGGATTGATGAAGGATTACAACAAAATAGTCCTATGAGCAACTGATGCAAATAATCTGGGTTGCTAAGCACGTTGGCCAGGGAGAAACACAGAGAACAAACTCCTTGTGCAGAAAATATGTAGCTTTATTTGGTGACTTTTGCAGCAGTCTCCCAACAATAACAAATTTAGCAAGAAGGGGACTAGTCCTGGAATCAGAGGCATGCCTTTTCCTGGGGAGCGGGGTGGGTGCAGTGCTTTTAGCACCGCACACTATGCAATGCCCCCGAAACGACGTCGTTTCGGGGGTCGGTGTGTACCAAACGGTGTCGTTTGGTATGCATTGTATAGTATGCAGTGCTAAATGCACCGCACCCACCCCCAACACGAGTGGGAAACGGGAGCCAAAAATACAGAAACCATATATAACTTGACTTTATTTTTTTAAAAAATTAAATTCTTATTGGGTATATACAGATAAGCATATTGGATAACCGAGACCGTACCGAGAACTGATGGGATCCAAAATTTTAGGACCAGAACCGTCCCGTTTTCTCGATTTCCCGATAATTTTGGTAAAATGGGAATGCGGTTCGGTCCTAAAGGTATTGGAATCGACCCATTTCTCCGCCCCTACACATAGGGGCGGGGCGGGGCGGGGCGGACCTGCGTAATCATGATCGTAAGCTCCGGGGCGGGGCGGGCAGGTCTGAGGCGGGGCGCACACCCCTGCCCTGGGCCCGCCTATGGGGCGGGGCGGACCCACGTCGGGGCAGGTTCAGGTCAACTCGACGTGGTAGGTTCAAATTGTCAACCCTACCAGGATCGTTGTATGGTGAAAGCATAGGTGAGTTTTTTTAAATATAGGGGAGGTGCCAAGCCGAAATTACAACAAATGAAAATAAATATCAGAACTTGCTTAAGCTACACTATCCTGAATTACGAGGGATCAAACAAGTGTAGACGACCGCAGTGTGTTTGGACTTAAGGGGGTTGTTCCGTCGTGTGATGCACCTGGGGAAATTGTGCTGAGTCTGCCTGGTACAGCTCACGGATGATCCCATTATTTGGAAACATTAGTCCCCTCTTGGCTAGTGCGTCAACTTCACCATTGAAACGTCTTGGCCGGTGATGGATGACAAACCTTTGGAACTTGGCTTGCAGTAGCTTTATCTTTTTTTTTGGTAAGCAAAACTGTATCAAAAACTCTTGATGTGTTGTCTCTGTACATACTAATTCTCTATCTTAACTACAACTAACATCTATAACTATCATAGTTACAAACCATTCAAACATGGTAAAGGAAATGTGGACCAAAGCTCGTGAGAATGGATGAATGTTCGGCTATTTGATTTTCGCTTGAACCTAGAGGTCACCAAACGGGCGTGATGGGTTGACCCACCCTATTTTATACAGGTTGGCGGGCTGGGTTTTGAAACCTAGCTTACCTTTTTATAAATGTGGGTCGGGTTAGGCTAGCCTGTTTATAAAACGGGTTGGGCTGGCCCACCCTGCCACAAAAACGAGCTGGACCAGGCTATCCTATTTACAAAATGGGCTAGCCTGTTTGGCCTGTTTTTATTATTGATCAAAAAAATGTAAAACAACTAAATCGATAAAGCTTAAACACTCAAATCACAAATATCACTACAAAGTTCATAAACAACAAGACAAAGTTCATCAACCACAAATATTTAAGACAAAGTTAATCAGTCAAAATATTGTAAGACAAAGTTAATCAGTTTTTCAAATCAAATAACTAAATGAATGCAGATAAGTCGAAGAAATATCGGGAAAGAGAGAACAAAAGCCTCAATTTTCTCCTTCAGTTGGTGCATCAATAAATCTGCAATCCAATTTAAGCTCCATTAGAATTTAAACATAGTAGACAAAATTTAAATAACTTTTCTAAAAGCAAAAAAAATATACTAAACTGATAGATAAGTATCAGGGAGGAGGAGGAGGAATGTTGTCTTTTTCATAGGAATCCTCATAAAAATGCACAATGATCTCCATATTATGTTCAAGTGGATGTTAAAAAGGAAAATGGCATAACTTTACCATATAAAATGCAAACATATATCAATACAATCACAATAACCCAAATATAAAAAACATAAACTTTTATGTTTTCTGCGCCAATGGACTAAAATTGTTCCCAACAGCTCTCTATCTTGCCACATTTCTCAGCCTAATTTGGGTTCCTCAGCCTAATTTGGGTTCTTCCCCATATTTAACAAGATCAAAACTAATTGAACGAAAAAAACAAGCACAGTACCACTGCCCAATCATCCAAGAGGAGAAAGCTAACTGTTTTTTTCGTGTCTCTTACCACTGCGATGAGACCTTGGAGTCTCTTCAATCAAGATTGCTCCAGGGATACTGCTCAGCGAAATAGAGTGAGTTGGAGGCAGCAGCAAGGTTCGATTTCGGCGACAAGGATTTGGAGGATTGGAAAAAGTTGTAAGATCAAATATAAAATTTAAAAATAATAATAAAAAATTAAAACAGCTAAACGGGTCAGCCTGTTAACCTGTCGGGCTGGGAATCTAAACCCAGTCTGGCCTGTTTTTAAAACAGGCCAGCCTGGCTTGGCCCATTTTTTAAACAGGGTGGGCTGACCCAAACCTGTATTTCTTGCGGGCAGTTGGGTCGGACCCTATTTAGTGACCTCTACTTGAACCAGTACCAAAGTGTTGAGATGATTTTGGGTTCAAGCTCCTCAGCTGTCATTCTTTCTCCCTCAAAATGCTTTTTATTTCTATGCTACCAAACTGTCCAATTTGTTGCCGCCCATATTGAGCTCCAAGCTTGAGGGTTCACTCCATTCGGTTTTAGGTGCATGAATTCATCGTAATCTGGTGCTTCTGATATCACTTTTTCAATTGTAAGCCACCTAAATACCTTCTTTCCTAAGTTGAGAGTGAAGCTGTATTGTTTAAAAAGATGTCTTTCATCTTCGGTCCCTTCTTCACATAGAGTGCATGGAATATCTTCAGCTGCTGCGATTATTTTCACCCTCCTCAAGTTGTGTTTTGTAGAGAGCCTTACTTGTAGCAGCCTCCGTTGGAATATAGATACCTTACTTGGGATGTATTTGTTTCAGATAGCTTGTAACTTTGTTACTGTGCTCGCGTCATGAGGTGCTGGATTGCTCTTTAATATGACCGTATAGGCACTTTTGACATTATATTTCCCATCTGAGCTTGGTTTCCAGCACCAATGATCCTCTGCATTTTCCAGCAGATGAACAGAAAAGAGAGATGACATTAGTTCCTCATGCTGCTCCTCGTCTACTCCATCGAGTGGTCGCCTCCATATGAAGTTCCACTTCCCAATTCCATTCGTCCATTCTCCCATGTTGTTGTTAGGGAGGTTTTGTTAGATGGCTTTCTATATAAATGAGGATATCTGGTCTTCAAATTTGTTTGTCTGATCCATAGCTCTTCCTAGAATTTTGTTTTGTTGCCACTTCCTACTATTCTTTTCCAATTTGAGCAAAACCAGTCTTCAGAAAGTATGTCATTGAGGTCTTGCCACCATTGTAATTCATATGCTCTTCCTCTTCGTCAACCTCTTTTTCTATTGACCTGCATTTGTTCAATCTTCATTTCTGGCAGATCATCAATATTTAATCTTCCATTTCTTCCATATTTTGACATGAGAATCTGCAAACAAAGATCATCTCCTCCACGGAGTATTTTACTTTCCCATTTTCCCAATAGTGTGTTTATCTATGTTCTGGAGTGGTATGCTAAAAGAAGTCTGTCACTATTCTTGGTAATGATGGATCTAGGTGCTCGGAGAAGACTATAGTAGTTGACAGGAAGTGCTGAAAGAACAGAGTTAATGGCCACAACTCTGGCTCCAACTGAGAGTGACTTGTTTGCCCAAATGTTCAATCGTTTTTTGTATTTCTCAACCACAGGATCCCAATTCTTAATCTATTTTGAGTTTCCCCCAATTGGTAGGCCTAGATAGATCAGAGGGAGATGAGTAACACTGCAATTCAGATAATCTGACATCTCTGCCAGAAGTTGATCTTCAACATGTATTCCAGTAAGGCCAATCTTTAAGTAATTGACTTTAAGGTCTGAGGTCATTTCGAAGTTTCTTAGTATGCCCTTAAAACACATGGCTGTTTTCCATGTGGCCTGACCCAAGAGGATCGTATCATCTGCAAACTGGAGATGGGATACCTCCACTTTATCAACACCTATCTGCAATGGCTCCAGTAGCTTCATGTCACATGCTCTTTGTATCATTTTAGAGAGGCCTTTTACTGCTATGAGAAACAGGAAAGGTGGCATTGGATCACCTTGCCTAAGATCACAAGAAGGCTTAAATTCCAGAGTGGAGCAACCATTTATCAGCACAGAAGATGTTGCTGAACACAAACATGAACGAATCCATTTTTTAAACTGCACTGGGGTCTCCATTTGTCTTGCTACATTGTCCAGATATTCTAGCTAATATGATCAATAGCCTTCTCAAAGTCTATTTTGAATAACATTGTGGGATTTCTATTTTTCATAGAGTCTGTTATGGCTTCACTCGCAGCTAGAACACCATCTGTTATGTGCCTTCCTCCTACACATGCTAACTGGCTTTTAGATATAACACTACCCAGAATGTTACATAGCCTCGCTGCTAGTGTCTTGCATAACACCTTGTATGTAGCACCAATCAGGGTAATAGGGCGATAGTCTGATACCTTTAGTGGTGTATGTTATTTAGCTATCGAGGTTGTGTGCGAATGATTACCTCCACGAACTATTATCCCATTCCTATGAAACTCCTTCATCATTTTCATGAGATCCGATTTCAGTATGGGTAGAAAGTATTTGATAAAGGAGAAATTCAAACCATCAAGTCCGGGACTCTTTCTACTCCCACACTTTGATATTGCATCCAGTATTTCATCCTCACAGAATGGAATGATTAAAGATTTCTTACGCTCAGCAGACAATTTTAGGAATTCCAGTCCCTCCATTGTGGGTCTATTCCTTTCTGGTCCAGTAAATCTTGATTTAAAGTGTGAGAAGAAACAGGTTTTCACATCTTCCACATTGGTTATCCACTCACCATTTTCCCAAGTACCCTGAATAGCATTATGCTTTCTGTTTCGTAGAACCCTACTATGGAAAAATGCAGTGTTTGAGTCCCCAACTTCCAACCACCGTATTCGTGATTTCTGTGCCCAGATTTGCTTTTCTTTTCTTTCTAGATCCTTTAGTTCCAGTGTCAGCTCATACTGGTTTCTTTCGGCTACTGTGAGAGCTGAGTTCTCAGCTTGTCTAATGAGTTCATTCTACTGTCCTTTCAGCATCCTAATCTGCTTATGTGTATTCATATTCACTATTTTGTTCCAGTTATTGATAGCAGCTCTGAGTCCCTTTGTTTTTTCCTTTATCCTGAAACTGTGATATCCTGGAATTCTAGTATTATTCCAATATTCATCGACCAGCAAGTTATATGATTCATCACTCAACCAAGAATCCAGTACCCGCAATGATTTTGGCCCCCATTTTGTGTAATTCTGTGATAATAGTACAGGTACATGATCTGATTCCTCATTATCGAATTCATTTTGCACCCAACTATTATCAATTCCCAACCAGTTTTCGCTTACTAGGAATCTATCAATCCTGCTCATTGCTTTTAAAGAGGAGGCATACCATGTATATCTCCTTCTATGCATTGGGAAATTTATCAACTTTAGGTCGTCTACAAGTTTCTGAAAAAGTTGTATTTCTGTTCTGGTTGCAATTATAAAACTGGTTGCAAATGCTGATCTTCTTATTCTTTCGGTTTCATTCAGTATAGCGTTAAAATCTCCCATTATGCACCACTTTTCTTCTTCTCTCTCACTGAATCTAATCCTTAGGTCATTCCACTGTGTTATTTTCCCTTTCATATCTGATGGTCCATATACATTGACCATATTGCTGATTTCTGTCTCTCCTAACCAATATCCTCTGACACCTAGCATTCCTTCTTCACCCCAGATCTCTGTTCTGTTGAACTTATTTGGGTTCCATATGCAGAGTTGTCCTCTTAATGCCCCAGAGGAACCTAAGTATGCCAAGTCAAACACCTCCTCGTACCACAGAGAACTCACCAAATCCCTACTTATAGACTCACATTTGGTCTCTTGTGTGCTCACAAAATCCACCTTGTACTTATCTAGTAGTCTCCTAACACCTCTTTTCCTTCTTCTACCAGCCAATCTCCTCACATTATATGTAATAAGATGCATTGTATTAGGATACTATCCTTTTCCCATCCTTCTTACTCTTACTTTTGCACCGGGCCTCATGATCTCTATTTTCCATGTTCATCAGAGTATCAAGTACCTCCTCATCACCGATTCTGTGCTTAATTCCCATAGCTTTTTCAAGTACCATTACTGACTCCGCTTCCTTATGGAGAATGCTGGTATTACTGACTCTCCCATTGCTACCAGTAGTTGATGAAGACAAGGGCCCATCACTTGCACCTTTCTTATAGCTAACTTTTTCCTTTACTGCCTTATCCATGACATCATTCCAATCCGTCCTTATTCTATTGTTTGTGGCCTTTTGTAAAGTCATTCTCCTATCTTTCCCTTTGGTGGATTGAGCCTTGCTCAATTTGCTCTTTTCCACTGTTTTGATTTGTAGTGAGACTGGAAGACTCATTTGTTTTTCCTTATCAGAATTCCCTAGTCCTATAATTATCGATGTCCATGTTGCATACAGAGATCTTACCTCCATTAGGGCATTCATTTCACCTTGATGCTTTGTCATTCTCTCTACTTCCTTTTCCTTCGATAGCTCTGGTGTTTCTATTACAATATCCTCTTTGGCCATTACAGTATCACCATTGTTCCTTGTAGTACCAGTGTTTCCATCACGGAATGGTGTTCATCACTAGCGAGCATTTCATTTTTCCTCATAGCATATTTGTCCTTCTCAGTTTGATCTAGTTCAATTGGCTCCTTCCGCAGTTCACCAATATCAGCATTCTCATCATCCACTTGAGGATGCTCAGTAGTTGCATCATCTTTTAATATTTCCAACTCTTCTTCGCCTTGAGCTCAGTAGTAGCTTTATCTTTGTAGCAAGGATTTGGGCTAGCTTTACTTTCTTGGTGTATCAGTGCTATGGCTTGAGTCGAGTCACGGATGCAGCTTAATGTTTTGAATACCAAGTCTCAATACTTCCTTTAGTCACAATCTGCAATCCCCGCCTCTTCAACCGATAATTATAGAATTCGAATTCAACAACAAGACGAAAAAGTAACAAAATGCAAAAGGGTATGTGACACTTGCGTTGATTTGCTTGTCGTTCAATGCGAATCAATTGAAGCGAAGTGAGAGATGTTATATTTGGTGATTGGTTATCTTGATCGTTATTTGTCAGAAAATGATATCGGCAAATTAATATTCACATAGGTTAGGTTTGCTTGTTTGATGCTGGCAAACAAGATCAACAAGGAGGATGAGACGTTTGTGATTTAATGTTTTTCTCGGCATGACCAATGATTCAATCAAAATGCAAGATTTCATTCGTTTGGAATGAGAGGTTTTACGTATTGTAAGATTAAAACTCAATCTGCAAATGTCTCACCACTTCCTTGTCATATCTCTGCGTTGCAAATGGAGGTAAGGCAATCATGACGGCAATGATGGAACAAGAGAATATGTCGTTCCTCCTCTCGGAGATAACACTGGTCTTGTACGAGATGCTCCAATTTTTGCCATCAAAGTTGACAGTGTCGGCAGTCTTTCAGGCGAGATACGATCTAAATCCAATGAGGAAGCCATGATACGTGACACTATAGCACAACTTGTACCTTAAAGCGGTCGAGCTTCAGTATTGTATTTGGTATCTGCATAGAGTATGGTTTCTCAGTGTAGAGTCGAAGGAGGTAAATCGGATGGATTGATCAAATACGGAGGCGTTGCTCTCAATGTCATGCCGACAATTCGGTATTAGGGTGCGCAAATGCAGGTTGTGACGTGGAACCCTCCATGGATGCACCAATCGTCTTCTTTGGTGTTGGAATTTGGGTACACAAATGAATGGGAAATGAATGGGAAAGAAGAAAGGGGAAAGAAGTATAAAAAGAAAGTTATCGGTCTTCCAAACAGCGGGCGTATAAATCCCGCTCTTTGGGTGGGTGGTAGTTTCTAACTACTGCAATTAAGACCAATAATGAAGCCTGCATTACCAAGACACGGTACTTTGAACTCCCACTTTTTACACTCTGGGAGTTTCTACTGGATTTTGGAAGCATGAGCGGTGGCACATTACAAATTCGGTTAGACACTGTGACACAATTTTTTTTTGGCACAACTGGTGAGCTAGCACTTTACAATGTGGAGATTCAAGTTTGATAACTTTAACTATTTTAAAAAAATTCTCTCTGTCGCTGCATATCACCTCCACAAATATGCCAACTACACGTCGAATAAAAAATCAACATGTGTAAAATTCTAAAATTTCGTCGATATCAGAGATTACGGCCGTAAATTTCCTTCATCGAAAATTGTAGGTAGCAAGAGAAAATTCTGAAGTTTAGTGTGAAAAATTTGTTTGCGGCTTAGTGCAAATGGGCTTTCTATATATATAAACGCATGGCCAATAGTGGAACTAGCCCGAGAATTAAACCTGGGTTAAAATCCCAAAAAATTAAGGCCCAACCCAAATTTTTTAATAATATTTTTTTAAATAAAAATAAAAATAAAATTTCGTGAGTTAAGATTTCGTGGTATAAATCATCTGGCACCTTGCGCCTGACATTAAACTTTGTATTACTTTTAACTTTATTGTAATAATCAATTTGGCAGGAAATATGCTGGATAATCTGGAAGATAAGGAACCATCAGATCTTCAAAGGTCACAGAATTGAGAAGGAAGTAGCCTTAGATATGATTCACCTAAACCTATGGCATGCGTTCAAATCAAAGGGAAGCCTGATACCTGGGACGAGTGTGGAGGATTGGAGACGACTACGGTTGCACTGCATAGCCCAAAATCGTTGATGGCATAGCTCCCGAGAAGACACAAGTTTCGGTAGAAGGAATGTCGCGAAGAGAAGACGGATTTTTTCCAAAATGGAAAACTTGTAAAGTGTAAATATTTTTCCAGATTTAATTATGTTGATTTGGCTTAATTTTGAACTTATTTATGCTCTTTGCGTTAAATTAATAAATAATATTTAATTTAAAAAATAATAATTGAGAGAACGAGACGACGCAGACCCGATCCAGACTAGTGGGTCACGTCACGGACATAGAGATTGTCCACCCCTCCGGGGCGAACTCGGGTCTGGCCCTCGGACAGGCGGGATTCCGGGTCGGCCCCCAACATTGACATCCGGAGAGGTTTGCATATTCGATCCAGAAACTCCAAACGGAGAAAATCAGAACTTCCACCACCTTCACACGCACTCCAGCGTGTTTCTGTGCGTCAAACCCGGGATTACCCTCATTTCTGTTCCCTACCAGATCGACATTAAAGGTACTCATATTTCAATTTTTTACTCAAGTCTAGTTTTTTTGTGTGTGTGATCGAGGTTTGTTATTTGTGATTTGATTGTTTGTTTACTATATCTGCAGTTTTTTCTTCGCTTGAACAGTTGTTTCTTCCACCCAATGACATGGTATAGTCAAATCTGATTTGGGTTTCTAGAAATGTGACTCGCTGGAAGTAGATTCTGACCTTTTAATCTGATTTGGGTGTTTGATAATGACTGGTGTGCTTCATGCTGCTTCTAATCTTCAAAATTGATTTGACATCTTTAACCATTTCCGTTTGAGGCCAAGCTTTAATGGTTCAGAATTTTTCTCTTCTTTTTTGAAAGTGGATGTATGGTTTGCTCTACAGGTTTGTAAGATGGAAGCCACATCTGCAACCAGTTTTGTAATTGGATCCAATTTGTTGTTAGAAAACCGGTCCGGCCCCATCCTGGCTCGAGCCTCGTGTGCGCACGTGCAATATTCGTCTGCTAGCTTGAAAGTTAACCAGCTTATACCACCCATGGCTGCCAACTCCGTGTTCAACTCAAACATTTTTGGTTGTAGTTTCAGTGGCCTCAAGGCTGCTGCTCACTCTTTGAGGTTTAGATCTGAATCTTCGTTCTTAACTAACGAAAGTAGGTTAGCACTCCAGCATTCTTACTGTGCCAAAAGTGAGAATCATAGCCAGGGCTCTTACCATTATGTTCAGCCTCAAGCATCTTATAAAGTAGCCATACTTGGAGCTGGTGGAGGTATCGGTCAGCCTCTCGCCCTTCTTGTGAAGATGTCCCCGCTTGTTTCCGAATTGAATCTTTACGACGTAGCTAATGTGAAGGGTGTTGCTGCGGATCTAAGTCACTGCAACACACCAGCTCGGGTGTCAGATTTCACGGGAGAATCTGAGTTGACTGATTGCTTGAGAGGCGCGAGTGTTGTGGTTATACCCGCCGGCGTTCCAAGGAAGCCTGGCATGTCCCGTGATGACCTCTTCAACGTGAATGCTGGCATTGTCAAAACATTGGTTGAGGCCATTGCTCATAACTGCCCTGACGCCTTCATTCACATTATCAGCAATCCTGTCAACTCCACCGTGCCAATTGCTGCTGAAGTACTGAAACAGAAAGGCGTATACAATCCGAAGAAGCTCTTTGGTGTTACCACCCTTGATGTTGTTAGAGCAAACACCTTTGTTGCTGAGAAGAAGAAGTTGAGACTCATTGATGTGGATGTCCCGGTTGTAGGTGGCCATGCCGGGATTACTATCCTCCCGCTGTTGTCGAAAACAAAACCCTCTGTTACTTTCACTGATGAAGAAGTGGAAGAACTGACCGTGAGGATACAGAATGCCGGGACGGAAGTCGTGGAGGCGAAGGCCGGACAAGGGTCAGCCACTCTTTCTATGGCATATGCTGCAGCACGGTTCATTGAGTCCTCACTCCGAGCTCTCGATGGGGATACGGATGTCTATGAGTGCTGTTTCATACAGTCCCAACTGACTGAGCTTCCATTCTTTGCTTCAAGAATCAAGCTAGGGAGAGAGGGTGTTGAGGGTGTGATATCATCAGAGCTGGAAGGACTGACCGAGTATGAACAGAAAGCTCTGGAAGCTCTCAAGTCCGAGCTGAAGTCCAGTATTAACAAAGGTATTGCTTTTGTGCAGAAGTAAACTGCTGCTGCTGCTTCCTAAACATTTATTCATCACATTGGCAAGATCATCAAAATCTTGATGCTTCCTTTTTTTTTTTTTCTATACTGAGCAATTGAGTGTTGTAGAAATCTCTTTACTCAAAGGGGTGAACAGCTGATGCATCTGATAGTAACATTTTGAGGAGGCATGATATGGAGTACGAATTTCAAGGCACG
>JAOYMZ010082186.1:6954-27099 GCA_025802335.1 Pinguicula primuliflora
TTATTTATTTTTGTTTCACCCCCTTAATTATTAGAGTAGGTAATTGACAAATTTGACATCTCTTAGAATAAGAATAAGAATAATAAAAAGAAAGCGAGTACAAGAAATAATACAAAAGAGGAATGTATTGCTACTAGCCTACTACTATATTTTTTTAAATATATTTTTTGGGTGGTACTAAGATTCGAACCTTTGACTTCACACACACTCACACCACTAGACCAAGGTCATCTAGGTCAGCCAAATTTTTTTATTATTTATAAGTTAATTAAAATTATATTTAATTAATTTTTTATATTTATAATTATAAAAACCTAAAATTGTCACTGATCTCCTACCCTAACTTCAAACACTGAACAGAACAAGAACAGAAGGTCGAAGGAGAACTAAGAAACAAAAATTCTTGTCCTCGTAGAGTTGAAACTTGGAGGAGAATTGGAAATCAGATTTGTTTCACAATTTTAAGATCACTGATCTTATTAATCTTTTGAAAATCAGATTTGCTTCACAATTGCGCACTATTGTATCCGAAATCCGATTCGATCCGATCCAAAATCCAAAATCTTAATCCGAAATTCGACTAAAATAATCCGATTTTAAATGTATTGGTTATGGTTATTGTTTTTTAAAATTCGAATTCAGAAAAAACTGAAATAATATCTGAATACGATCCTATCCGATCCGTTTGCAACCCTACCGTGCGAGTTCATTCAGCGCGGCAGAGCATTTTTGCAATTGAGAATTTTTAAGTCGTAGTTTAAAATTTTCCCAAACTTTTGTAAACTATCCTTTGTGTAAAAAAGATAAAATTGACCAAAAAGTTGCATTGCCCAATTTTTGGATTTCGGCTTGATTTGTTATTACAATGATTGCCCGCTTTAGGACATGGGAAAAGTCCGTCCATTTGACTCCACGTTCTGATTCTTGAGATTGAGATACATATACATAATGCATAAATTACCCACAACAATTAACATAGTTTGATTCGTTCAAACGCCAATTATTTGATTCATATCTGTTGTTCCTCTTCAATCTTCACAGTTCCATTCACAGGTCACATTGTGAAGGACCCAATAGACTTTGTACTCCAACAGCGAACCGACGTGCCAGTTATTAATGGGCCGCGGCCAGTTATCCTCGCCGGAGTCGGGTTCCGACGACACAACCTCCGCCACGGCGTCGGCATTCCGATCGATCCGGGACAGATTCCCATTCAAGAGATACAACAGTGTCAGCAGCGGGACATCCGCTCTGCCGCGGTCCTCAAAGACGCCGCCGCCGCCATCCTACTCGCACAAAACCTCCCGATCTCACCACCACCAAAAGCGGAAGCTGTATTTGTTTCCTTTAAGAGGGAAATCATGGTTTTACTTCTGCGTCCTGGTGGTCATTTGCACGTTCGCTCTGGCATCGTTGGTTATGCAGAAATCGATCATGCCGGTTTTCCGACAGGGAGTTCGAGGTCAGAAAATGCGGTGGCGGTGGTCGGTGAAGGGGGGGATGAAGATGGGGAGCTCGTTGGAGTTTATGCCTGGGTCCCGTCTCGAGATCAATGGGAGCAGGCTGGATTGGTTGAGAAGCCAGCCGAGAATCGGTGTTCGACCACCAAGGATTGTTATAGTGAGTCATTGAATTAAACCCTTTTGCAATATGCATTCTTTTGTAAGGTTCATGTAAGTGTCGAATTCTAATCCTTTCCATGGGATCAATAATGACCGGTCAGGATTTAACTGATCTAATGTTAGCGGTCAGATACGGACACGATTAGAATTTGACTCCTAAGAATTGTTGTCGGATACATAGCGTCCCACTGAAAATTTTTGGTTCGAATTGGGCTTGTTTGTATCTGTTATACATTTTGTTAAACAGTTGTTTTTTCTCTTTACCGGACTGGATTTCTGAAAATTTATAGTTCACTGCACCTAGCTTAATGCTTTATGCTTTTTTGGGAATAAAAGACTTCGAATTCGGCGTTACTCTGAGATTCTTCTCGCTATACAAATTGCAACATTTCCAAATAAAAGTTGAAGGAAGGAGGCATCTGAATATCTTCTTACGGTAATGTTAATAGCAAATGTGGTTCAGCTGATTAGTGATGGTGGCTGCTTGGCTTTCAGCCTTTTTTGCTTTGAGATATCAACTGGATCGGAAAGTTTCGAAAAATCTTGTACTATAGACAACTCACATAGCTATTGGTGATGTACAGGGCTGGGCTGATAACATTCTGAATGTTTTTTTTCTGTTCCATAGTTGTGTAATGTATTTTATTTTATTTATGTGTATATTCATTTATTTGTTTTTTGCGGATATCAGATCTTAGAAAACATGAAAAAAGACGCGTCAACCTTGATGCTTTATTCTGTGATGAAGAATTTGAGAGGTCTTGGCTATCAACTTAAGGTACTTCTCCAAACAATTTTGCTTTAGATGCTTACACAGTCACATAATCTATGGGATATATTTGGCGGTCACAGCATGCTGAAAATGAATGAAATATTCACGTGAGATAATTCTAGCTTATCCGGCAACTTAATAGTAATCTGTTTTTAGCTTCTCAGATTAGTGCGTTAGTGTATCTCAAGTCTCAACTTAACATCAAACAATTTTGCGCAATAGATGGGTATGGACCCTGTGATGCATGCATCTTTTTCACGTAACCTGTACTACTTAACATTTGTATTTAACAATATTAAGACAGTTCGAACAATTTGATTACTGGGCACGAGGAAAGTTATCTACCTGCCCCTTACTCATTGGAGACATATGCATGTGTGCATTTAGGCCACTTTGTCCTTGTTACCTTCTGTATTTGTTATAATTAAATTTCACCAGGTCTGTATTTAGATCACTCTGCCCAGGCTGGACCAATATATACGTCTTCATAGAATCTTTCCTTGCTGGAACCAACTAGATCCGATTGTCAAGAATAATCATTAGTTTGTGGAATTGAAAGGGGAAGGGGGAATGAGACGAAATGGTTTTTCGGTCCAGTTGTCCTTTTAAACTCATCAGTTCTTGAAATTATGTGTTTAATTGAATTTCAGTGTGATGCTTGTTGCTTTGGTTGTTTGTTTTGGCATGCGTGAATATTTTAACCATTCGTAAGCAGTATGTAGCTTTCGGTATGAGTCAGTGCTTTAACCAGTCTAAGCATGCAGTTAAAACTTGTATTCTTCTCAAATACTGGAATTATAAGGATATCCGTCATTGAATTGCTATCGACTTTCATCTTGTTATTTTTGCTTGCCCAGATTTATTCCTTGGGAAGTCGTGGGACACGCTCGATCTGGAAAGAAATTGGAGAACGAGTGTCAATTTTAAGTCGTGAAAGATATCGTCTAATTGATTGGTCTATGTGTGTTTCCTCTCCATGTTACCCTCCAAATTATAATTTAAGTTAACTTTCTTCATCGATTGTGGGTTATTGACGTTTTTCGGTCTTGCTGGTTGCTATGCTCCCTCAGGTATGAGGGTATTATAGTCGACTCCCTTGAAGCAAAAGATGTCATTTCCAGGTATTTACTGACCAATGGAGTGCATTTGTTTTTTGTAAGATGTAGTATGAGTTTTGTAGACTTTTTTCTTTCATACATCTCCAGAAGTCCATATATATATATATTTAAATTGATGCAAGCAGATGTTATTTTGTTCTTTGCAAGTTATAAACACTATCACACTGGACGTTGCAACTTCTATGATGGTGAGTTTTATATCTATGCAGCCTTATGCAGGAGCCGTTCTGCTCTATTCCGCTTATATGGATTATTCAAGGTGATACTCTTGCCAATCGCCTGCCACTGTATGCAAAGATGGGCTGGGACAACCTAATTTCTAATTGGAAAAATTCCTTCGCCAGAGCTGATGCACTGGTTTTTCAAGATTTTTCTTCCCCAGTAAATGTCTATTGTGATTTTGTCGTATTCTTAAAAACATTTAACTGAATGATTTGCCTAGTCCTGGAGGTCTGCTTATTTTACGTTTGTATTCTATCAGATGCTATATAACAAGCTTGACACGGGAAACTTCTTTGTCATTCCTGGATCGCCTTTGGATGTATGGGCTGCAGAAGGATATGGTAAATCCCACTCCAGGCCGCAGCTGAGGAAGGAGTATGGCATTGATAATGATGAATTGCTAGTTTTGATAGTTGGTAGTTCACTCTTCTACTATGAGCTAGCTTGGGATTATGCTGTAGCAATACGTGATCTCGAACCGCTGCTACTCAAATATGCTCGAGCAAATGATGCTGAGTTTACGGTTAAGTTCATATTTGCCTGTGGAAACTCCAGCAAAGAATATAATGATGCCGTACAGGTATGTATTTTGTGATGTAATTATAAAAACAAAACAATTCGTCTCAACCTTTTTTCTCAAATTAATTGTCTGGTCTCACGATTTTGGAATTTGGCAACTGCTATATCAGCAACAATTTTTGGTTGGCATTTTGACTTTGTTCTGTGCAATTTTATTTTTGTTTTCTTTGGTTCTTAATCTTCCTTGCTAGCAAATTAGTGGATAATGGATATGCAATGCTTTCGATATCATTCGTTCTGTATTAGACTTTGATACAGGTAACCCCAAGGGGTTGGCCTAGTGGTGGAGGCTTGGGATTTAAGTCTCCAAAGAGGGATAAGGTCTTAGGTTCGATTCCCCACTGGGTGCAAACAATTCTTTGGGGCCACGACCGCAGGCCAAAGGCCCGAGACTTACCTGGTCCATGTGGAGGGTCGCTTTGCATGGATCACATGGATTAGTCGGACAAAAACTGGTTCCGGATACCATGGCTATCCAAAAAAACACTTTGATACAGCTGCTTTTTTCCATCTCTGTGTTCATTAATTGTTGATTCATGACTGTATGCATGCATGTAGGATGTTGCAACTCGTTTAAGACTAAATCAAGGATCATTGAAGCATTATGGCATGGATAGTGATGTAAATGGTTTGATACTGATGGCTGACATTGTTCTATATGGCTCCTCACAAGATGAGCAGGGGTTCCCTCCCTTGCTGACAAGAGCAATGTCATTTGGAATTCCTGTAATGGCTCCTGATTATCCCATCATAAGAAAATATGTACGTTACTTACTTTCCCTTAGGAAAGTGATTTATAATTAGCTTAGTGGTAAATATTTATTCATTTATGTATTTAAATTTCTGGATGGTAGGTTTTGGATGGAGTTCATGGGATTATATTTCCGAAAAATGACCCTGAAGCATTACTAAATGCTTTTGCACTGTTAGTATCGGACGGAAAGTTATCTAGACTTGCGCGAACTGTTGCTTCCTCCGGAAAACTGCACGCCAGAAATATGTTTGCTCCAGAATGCATCATTGGTTATGCCAAACTACTGGAAAATGTCTTTGATTTCCCATCAGATGTTTTGCTGCCAAGCCATCCTTCTCAACTGAACACTAGTGTATGGGAATGGAATGTGTTTGATATGAAATACGAGAACATATTGAATAACCCAGAAACTCCATATCTGGAAGCTTCTCTTGGGATGAATTCAAGTATTATATTCGAACTTGAAGATGATTTAAGGAATTATGCTTTGTCGAAAAATGCAAGTCAAGGTGGGTCTAAACATGTGGACAAGGATGTACTGACAACGTTGGATTGGGATATCATGAATGATATAGAAAACTATGAGGACACTGAGAGGCAAAAGCAGGAGGATGTATGAATAACGTTCTCATATATGTGAATCCCACTTTCTCCCCCACCCACAGTCACTTTATTATTGTAACTGACGCATCATATTATGCTCTGCAGATTGAGGAACGGATGGAGAAAGGCATTGGCGAATGGGATGACATCTATCGCATTGCCAGGAAATCTGATAAGCTCCATTTCGAAACAAATGAGATGGATGAAGGGGAGTTAGAAAGGACTGGGCAACTTATATGCATATATGAGATTTACCATGGTGTTGGGGGTTGGCCATTTTTACATCATGGTTCTTTGTACCGTGGATTAAGTCTTGTATGTTGCTTATGACATACTTGTATATTTCTTTAAGATGGTCTGAAAGATCTGTCATGCAATCCACTTTGGTTATCTAATGATCTGCTATGCTTTAGCCAATCTGCATTTATTACTCTTTTCTTTATCCATTCCCTCGTAACTTCAAACGTGATGAATTTCTTGTGGCTTCCTGTATCAGTCAACTGGAAGTCGGAGATCAAGCTCAGATGATGTTGATGCAGTAGGTCGGCTTCCTATCTTGAATGATACATATTATCGTGATATCCTTTGTGAATATGGAGGAATGCTTTCAATTGCGAATGAAATTGATGACATTCACAAGAGGCCGTGGATCGGATTTCAGTCATGGCGTGCCAGTGGGAGGAAGGTATGTGGTACCGTTCATTGCAACAAGCCTTTATTCATACATCATTTTCTCTTGAACTTGAAGACACATAAATTCAAACATCTTGTATCCACACCCCTCCAGGATAAACATTTGTGATGTTCATTAGTTCTCACATAGAATGCCTTTCTTCTCGGACTTTAACTAAACATTCTTGATAATGTCAGCTATCTTTATCACGGAAAGCAGAGGAGGTGTTGGAGAAAACAATAAAAGAAAATACCAAAGGGGACGTGATATACTTTTGGGCATCCCTGGATATGGATGGTGGAACTGCAGGAAATAGTAATCTGCTCACGTTCTGGTCCACATGTGACATTCTGAATGCTGGAAGATGCCGGTGAGTATTATCAGCAAGTTCACTTTTAGTGGGATAGTATTTCCACTTACTGTGTATTTTCTCATCTTTTCTAATACTTTTTTTTTGGTAACTCTGTGGGTATCCAAGTCCTTCGGGCCTGGCTAGTCCCAATAGAGGATTCATTCTAATACTTGCTGTGTGTGCATGGCTAACTCCCATTAAATGCTAAACAACTATAGATCATGGGAGAAATTACAAACCAAGCCACTTAGGTTAAACCACCTTTTATGTTCTCCAATGTAATTTTTCAAGGTTTTATACTGTTTTCTTGGATTGCTTCGGATGCAGTATTGGATTGGATGTTTCTTGGTGAAAAGTGTTGTCTTGTTAAAAGATTTTGATTTGTGACTCCCTTGACTCTTCTTGTTTCAAAAATTGCAGAACCGCCTTCGAAAATGCATTCCGAATAATGTATGGGTTACCATCCAATGTAGAAGCTCTTCCGCCCATGCCCCAAGGTGGTGGGCATTGGTTGTCCCTGCACAGCTGGGTGATGCCAACTCCCTCCTTCTTAGAGTTCATTATGTTTTCCAGGTTTGTGAATACATAATTCTGTGCTGCACCATACTTATGAGGTTGTTTTTTCCCAGTATCCACTCTGCACCGCATAAAGGCATTCGATTTGATAATCTTTAGGCTCTAACTGCGAAGTTGATGACCCAGGATGTTTGTTGATTCTCTTCATAGCTTGCAAATCAACTCAAGCAAGAGTTCTGATTGTATACTGGGTATTTCTACTCCTGAGGTTAGTATTGGCGGTCTCAAAACACAATTTTCTAGAGATTTAATCAGTATTCGAGAAAGCGTTAGGCGGACCCTGAGCTGCCAGGGGTCGTTCAGCGCCTAGGCATCTTAGGCGCCCGCCTAAGCGGGCATATAAGCGGCCTAAGAGGGAATTCAGGCAAGGCGGAGGGCGATATCCTAGTGCCTAGACGGCCGCCTTCTCGAACAGATGTTTTTACTACATAGAAAGCTAAAGAATCGGTTGATTTTCTTTTACAGAAAAGGCATTGTTACTGTCGGCTTTTGGAGCTCCTAGTTAACGTCTGGGCTTATCATAGTGCAAGGAAGATGGTGTACATTGACCCTTATTCAGGCTTATTAAAAGAACAGCACCTTGTTGAACACCGGAAAGGATTTCTATGGGCAAAGTACTTCAACGTAACGTTATTGAAAAGTATGGATGAAGACCTTGCAGAGGCTGCAGATGATGATGACCATCCCTACAAACCATGGTTATGGCCATCAACCGGGGAAGTTTACTGGCAAGGTGTATACGAAAGGGAGAGGGAAGAACGATACAGGTTGAAAATGGACAAAAAGAGAAAGAATAAAGAAAAGTTATTTGACCGGTTAAAGAATGGATATAGGCAGAAGACTCTAGGAGGATAAGGAGAGGGATCTAATACATATGTTGATTGCCATCGGATTTATAAAGTGCAGCAACTGCGCGAGTTTTCTTTCGCACCTTGGATTCAAGAGATCCCATGCAAAATCTTCTAACCTTTAACGGAAGCAAGCAACGCATTCCTCTGGTATAGAATAGAACATCCTTACAAGCCAGGAGGCGGCAGTGGTCAAGACACAAACAGGTGAGTGGCACTGTTCTGAATTTCAGTTGCCTCCGAATTTTCTGAGGTGCATCAGTTTTGGTCATGGTTCATTTTTTTCTATATCACAAACTCACACTAGTAAGCCTTCGTGTTAAATTCCCGTACATAGTTGGGGGAAGATGGATTATTTAATGTAGTGTTTAAGACAAAGTGTAATAGGAAACTCAAAGTGTTCAGTTTTGTATGTTGCTGAAGTGCTTAAATCGAAAATCCTATTCTGCAGAATTCTGTCACATTTCTTTTACAATAATGATAAACACCTAATGTTTTCATACATAACATGTATCAACAATAAAATATTAAATCTTTGGTATGATATGGCTTCCAATCATCACCAAACAAATGTGTTAATCTTATAAGGTCATGAATTCAAATTTCCTCAGCAATATGAGTCTGTCGCTGCTAAGTCTAGCTTATCTCCATACTATGATTAACAGTTTATTGCAGTAAGATGTTGGGTTTATTTACCTCGGTAACGTTCTCTACACGTTATCCAAATATGTTAATTCAAAAAAACCCAATTACAGTAACAATTATCAATATTCTATTGGTTCTATATTATGTATGAATGAAAATATTATGTATGTTTAGTATTATACTTTATTATATAAGAGCTATCGCACACTATATTTCTGGATTGTACATCATCTACATAAAGATTGCGGATTTCGGAATCAAGATTTTAGATGAAGGTGATGCTCACACTAAGGTTAAAAACAATACTGGACGTTCATTTTTCAATTTTAGCTTCTGTCTTAATCCTTTGTTGTAATTGCGACATAAAGTACATGCTCCATAAATCAAAAGTTATATATTTAGTGGTGTTATGACTTGGTTTAATTAAGGATTATTTAACATGAAGGAAAAAGTTTAGTGAGATTATCAAATATCAACGGTGAAATTAAAGACATTGGTTGGGACATTAGACGAACGTGACAAGATTGCATGGTGGCGGACGCGACGGATTTCTATGGAAGGTCAATTAACCTATTGCAAGGCCCTGTTATATGCTTACCCGACGTATTTGGTGCATTCTTAACTTTTTATGGGGATCCGATGCAAATAATAGAAACACATCTTCTCTCTTGGTTCACTCTTTATTGAACCAAAAATATGGGCTTGGCTTGAATAGGTTTCGAGAGATCAATCAAGCCTTCTTCATCAAGCTGGCTTGGAGCTTCATCACGGGATAAAGCAAATTCACACAAGTAAACCCTATTAGGGTTAATTTCAGAAAAAATAGCGAAATTGAAAATTCACCAATTAGTGAAAATATCTTCAAAATGAGAAATCGGACGAAAAAGCAACACTCTAGCCAAAATGGAGCGAATCATTGAAGGAAGCTGAAGAATATGGGGACTTACTCCTCGAAGGAGCCGTAGAAGTGAGATGGGAATGGCTAAACTCATCGAAGTGGGAAGCCGATGTTTTTTGGGTTAGAAATGAGTTACAGACGCAGGCAGGAAAGAATGGCTAAACTCGCCGAAGGGTTGCTTTATAGCAGTGAAAACCTCTATAGCAGTCAAAAAGGTCAATCTCAGGTTTGGGAATACTCCGTTCGTTTTGGAATTTTACCATCGCTCCCAAGATTTGGTGGTATTTTGGGCATGGAACGTTTGTCAAAGTTTGGAACAATTGCTTGGGATTTCTTCCAACAGTTCATGTTCTTTCAGTGTCAAGGACAGCTGGTGGAATTACTTGGTGCTTTACGCGTTCGTAATATGATGGAACTTCACATACTCAAGGTGAGAGATACTCTGTCTGTCACTATTGCTCCAGGATTTCCATTCTATAGATCATCCTACGCCAAGGCTCTGATCCCATATTCTCGCACATGGACAAGAAGTATAGATAGAGAAACAATGTGCTGACCTGTTTAGTAAAGGCTGGATCCGTGCCTCTACATCAACCATTAGCTCGCCAGTACTCCTAACTTTGTGTGGACTATCGTGGTCAAAACAAGATCACTATCTGTGTTAAATAAATTTCCGATTCTGGTGGTAGAAGAATTGATCGAGAAGTTAGGAGGTGCACATTATTTTTCAAAAATCAAGTCCGAATGGATGAAGTGTCCATTGCATTCATGACTATCCAAACTCATCATCATGGCCACTTTGAGTACTTGGTGATGTTGTTCGGACTTACGAATGCGCCAGCGACATTTTGTGGTCTTTCAATCATATTTGTGCCGCGTTATATTGGTATTTTTTTTGATGACATACTCGTTAACAACAATTCATGGGATGATCACATTCAACATTTGTAGCTCACTCTCACCCTGCTGTAGCAACATCACCTAAAAGCCAAGGTCTCCAAATGTGCTTTCGCAGTTGAGTGCATATCATATATGGGCCATGTCATTTCTGCGCAACGGGTAGAAGCGGACTCGAAAAAAATTCAAGCAATGGTCTCCTGGTCTCTGCCTCAAGATATTCGAGGGTTGCGCGCATTTCTTGGCCTACCAAAAAATTCAAGCAATGGTCTCGTGGTCTCTGCCTCAAGATATTCGAGGGTTGCCTCAAGATATGGGCCATGCAGAAAGGACACTCAATTGCATATTTTGGTCGCAAAGTGGCACAGCAACACCTCAGACTTCCGGTGTATGAAAAAGAACTGATCGATGTGGCCAAAGTGGTACAACATTAGAAATCTTATTTATGGGGTCAAGAGTTTGTGGTAAAAACAGATCATCCCAGCCTTAACTACTTGTTGGAACAGAAGGTTAACACTGCTCCTCAGCAACAGTGGTTTAGCAAACTAATGGGCTACTCTTTTTCAGGGGAATTTAAAGCGGAAGTCTCTCGGCACCACGGTATAGCAGTAGAGTGCCATGCTTGTTCTACCAGGATGGTTTCATTTGTAGAAACTGTCCGTGAAGCGCTATTTGCTGATCCAACCATAGCGGCATTACGAGATGAAGTGAAGGCCTCACCTTCATCCCTTCCTTTCTCCTGGCAGCAGGACATATTATGGTTTAAAGGATGGATTTATGTTCCTGAACGTTCTCCCTTAACGGTTACTATCATTTCATCCATCCATGACAATTTTCATGAGGGGTTTCTGACGACACTGCACAAGATCAAATCATACTTCTTTTGGCCCAAAATGAGATCACAAATTGCTGAAGTAGTAGCTGCTTGTATGGTGTGCCAAAGAAATAAATCTGATCATCTCCAACCCGCAGGTTTGCTACAAACCCCTACCAGTTCCGGTTCAAATATCGGCAGACATTTACTTAGACTTCATTGATGGGTTGCCTAAGTCTCTTGGCAAAACCGTCTTGGCTAACCAGAGACTATGGTTTCTGATTGTGATGCTTTGTTTCTGACTAATTATTCCGTCTAGGTGGGACTTCCTTGCAACACTCATCAGCTTATCATCCACAGTCTGATGGTCACACAGAGGCCATCAACGGAATGGCCTAAATGTATCTTCGCTTTTTTTTTCTAGGATCATCCAAACAAGTGGACGGACTGGATAGCCTAGGCAAAATATTGTTATAACACCAGCTATCACTCATCCTTGCAAACATCACCGTTTGAGGCCATGTATGGATGACCACTTCCTCAGTTGTTAGATTACTCACGCGGCGTCGCTAAACTGCAAGCAGTTGATATGGCACATAAAGAACGTATGAGATGGTTACAGAGTTGCGAACTTGTTTGACACATGCCCAAAATCTGATGAAACAAAAATATGACGCCAAGAGGAGTTTCATTTGCAATTGGTTCATGGGGCAGTCTATGGCCATTTCAAGATTCTGGAAAAAATGACCTGTCAGCTACATATCGCTTACATCCTATTTTTCATATCTCTAAGCTTAAACCATTTATAGGGGAACCTCCTCGACAGCCTATTCTTCCGACGGTACATTCGAGATTGCCACATCCCAGTCCTCAGGTTATATTGGATACATGGACATATGAAGGCCAACCACAGTTGGTGGTGCATTGGTCTGGCCTTTCCCTAGCAGAAGCCTCCTGGGAAGACACTCATGAGCTAGCTCGTCTTCATCCATCTTTCTCGCTTAAGGTCAAGCAAACTCTTGAAGGGGAGGGTAATGATACGATGCATCCGGGCAAGAGATTCAGCCTAGACTTAGTGTATCAGAGGAAGTCCAAGCAAGGAAGGGCAGACCATTAAGCTGCCACACAAACCCAGATGGACTCCAATGAACCTGGACCGAGTAAAGAAGCTGCTGGAAAAGAGACTACATCTGGACATGAACAAAAGTACTAACATTCATATCTGGAAGATTGAAGGGCACACTCAAAGAAGTAATAAAACCAGCATAATGAAGTTGGAAGGACATACGGTCATCAAAATATATCTTATCCACTCTGAAGTTGTACTCTATATAAACTAGTTCGCTTGGGAATAAAGGACATGAATGAAATTGTTCACCTTTCTTATTGCGCAGTCTTGTCCCCCATTAGAGGCAAGAGGCTTCGATTTCCCTGTATTGAGATCAAACTGTCCACTCCTACATTCCTGCAAAGAAAAAGGAAGAACAAAGAGATCTTACTCAAGAAATTGAGGAAGGAATCTACCAAAGTCCTTACTTGGTGACATTAATTGAGTTGGAATCTACCAACGTTCGCCGCGAACAAGATCAAGTTCATTAAACCTGTTCGCGAACATACATTCAAGCTCCAGTTTCTTAAAATTTTCAAACCAAACGAATGAACGTTTAACAAATCAAATATAAGCTATTCACAAACAACTATGTTCGGGTACAACCATAATCTTTAATTGAGCCAACTTGTATCAAACAATGAACAGAATAATTTTGATTCATCTCATAGTTAAGACTTAGTTAGACAGGTGCTGGTCTCCCGTTATTATCGCCACTAAGGACATGTTCTTCTCTAGAAAACGAAAGAATATTGGTCTCATCTCAATCCTCGATCCTAACT
Source organism: Pinguicula primuliflora (assembly GCA_025802335.1). Lineage (NCBI taxonomy): Eukaryota > Viridiplantae > Streptophyta > Magnoliopsida > Lamiales > Lentibulariaceae > Pinguicula > Pinguicula primuliflora. The sequence goes on from JAOYMZ010082186.1 coordinate 20,218, forward strand.
AAAGGTTTCACTTCTCATTGCTGTATGCGAAAGGTCTCCCATTAAACTTCGTATTGCCTCCAAACATCAACAATTTTCGTCAAACTGCAAAAGGTCCACAGTTTCATGCTCCAGGGCCTGGACAGTATTATTCTAGAACCATTTGCAGATAATCTTTTCATTTTCCATTGCCTTCTGATGTGCCTATCAGTATTACCATATGAACCTCTGTGCCCCGACTTCATGATTCGATGAAAATGGTCGGAACAAGAACATGAATGCCGTGAAGCAATTGATAGAAAGATACAAGATTCCCATAACAATAAAGCTGGTGTCGGTGATATTGGAGTGGAGAACCGCGAAAAAGAATGGTATGGTATAATATCTGAACTCGATCAGAGGAGCAGGAACGAGTGATGCAATGCAGGCGAGAATATATGCCAACACCCACAGCTTCTTCTGATTTTTAACTGCAGAAGAAGCAGAGATGTAAGAATGGGCTTCACATCCTATAAAAGTACAGGAGGAAAAAAAAGGATAAGAACTTTGACCAACCTAGGGTAGTTACAATAGAAAACCATGAGTAGACATACACTGGAACCATAATATACTTCACTGACTCGCGGTAATTGATAACTTTTCGCCATATATAGAAAGTGTAATGCCGATTGTCCGCGATGAGATATGGATGTGCTATGCTGCAAAGAAAAATAGAAAAAGGAAATAGGCAAGAGTATAAATAAATGAACACTAATTTACACTGAACTTCTGAAGATAGTGAGAAGATGCTAACCCCACCCTTCCCTTCTTCCCAAAGGAATATACACTTGGATTAAGGAAAAACTTAGCCAACAATACGTTTAAAGGAAAGAAAAAAAAATTATAGAGCTAATTGAATAAAAGAATTGCAAAATAAGTTGAGCTTTGCAAAGGACACAATCTAACAAAAACTAAATATTAATCCCAAATTAATATCATCGACTGCTGCAAACCTGAAAAATCGCACAGAAACGAAGCCAATGGATAGACCCATGAACCACAGAAAGAAATTGAGCAATTTATTCCGTCTTAACTGGCGAAACAAAACTGAAACTTGGCATAAAGAAAAATGGACAGGAAACATAAATAGAGCAGAAACTAAGCCATAATACAGCAACTGAGAAAAATGAGGAGAAACCACATGTGCATCTCTAGCACCTGCAAAAGTTGAGACACCAAAGTTAATTTTGGTATGTATAATTGGGTAAAAGAATAATGCAAAAAATATATCTTTTGGAGCTAATGTGACCAAGGAACTGCACAAGTTCCATTTGATACAATAATAAAGAAGTAGAATATACCAAGAACTATTCCCCCATTCCACCATGCGAAAGCCACACAAGCCACAAGCACCATTAAGAATGGACCGAAGGCAACTAAAATCTCCCCAAAATGATTCCATGAAATTATTATTATGCCCTGGATCTCGTCAACCAATCCTGCATTTGCATTGCAGCGGACAGAATAGGCACAGAGGCATCAAAGATGGAAGGTAGAAAGAAGGAACCCAAGCCTATGATTCAGGACAATCATTTGACATTTTTGCACATATGCATATAAATTCCAGCTTCTCACTAACTTAATTCCACCAACTTTTTCAGCTTGTCAGATTAATAACTACCAAGAAATGAGCAGGGATCTGTATAAACGAGATGGCACAGTTCTAAGCTTTATCACTTGCAAAACGGCTAACATATTTTTTTTACCCCAAAAGGAATAGGTTTATTGATACTGGTTGTAAAAAATTACATGGTTTAACATCCGCTAATCCCTAAAGAAGAAAAAAGCTTCAAATGAAAAACCTAGTAACGTTCTACCCAGTGATGAACCTAATACAAAAACGGCTAACATATTACTTCATCAGAGAATTTGCTGAAGAAAGGAGATATACCTGCAGAATATGCCAATGGACCATACATCGGTGAATTCGATTCGTTCTTATCTGAAGTCCCATCAATGTTCCTTCGCTTTCTCAAGTTAGAGCTTGATGCACCTTTATGGGTGGAAGGCTGATTATCTTTTCGTGGTGATGTGCTGAAATAAATTGCTTCCATTCTAGGTTTACTATGACACTCAGCAAATTTAATAACCCCCGAACAAGCAACAAAAAGCATCCAAATGATATTTGTTTGACGTATCAATACAGACAAGGCCCCAAACTACATGTAAACGAAATAATTACAAGAATCAATAATTATCAATACAAAAAAGACCCAATAATTATCAATTTGATCACTAAAAATGAGGAAAGATTTATAGGAGATGATTGGGAATGCTTACTGCAATAACGATCATGAAAAATCACTTATCAGTATCATAATCACAGAACATAAGATCTGCGGTACCACGTACCAGTAGACGGCCAATGACTACACAATTAGCGTACATCAAATAATGAACATAAATATTCAAAGAAATCCTTACCAAGGAACTGACTAGGTATTTCTTCCTCAGAACCAATAGATACATCGCAAGCACTGCCGTAAGTGATGCCACATCAGTATAGTATAGAAAAGTGAAGAACCAGTGTAGAGGATACAATGATAACACCACAGCAGAAACAGTTGCCTTCTTCTCATTGAATGAGGGCTTTAAATGGGTCATTATCTCATACATAAGAATGCTGCATATCACCGCCAGAATACTGTTCGCGAAACGAAGAATTGAAGTGGAGCACAAGTCTGAAACTGCCGAAACTGCTTGGATACATAACAACCCGGGAAACATTGAAGTGACATAGGCAAGTGAAATAAAATACCTGTCAACATTCAAAACTTCAAATAACAAATCCATTCCCCAAAAAATACTGCAATTTGCTTAGTCAGATATTGAAAAAGTCTCTCAAAATTCCGAAAAAGTTAAATGGGTTAGTTGAGTTATGTCATTGCTTTACACCAAAATGACCGATCCATATTACATAGGTAAGAATCACATCAGAGAAAATATAAGCAATAGTAGTCCTTGTCCTGCGAAAACAACTACAAAATGAGTAGATTGGCCAGGTAAGAAAACATCTCAATAGATATCTTGGCCTCAATGAATTAATCCATCAATTCTTCTTATAATAGTAACTTATCCAATATCAAGTCAATTTTAATCAGAGTCAGGAACTGAAAAAAAGAAAAAGAGGTTCTGTGACTGAATTCTGGCAAAAACGTACAATCCAGGAGGAGTGGTAATCATGGGATCCCAACTTTTGAAATTGCCTCGGCAGTACTTTTGCGCCTGGGGTATGTGGAAAATCTCATCCTGTATTTGGAATTGCACCATTAATAGACCGGGATTTACGCAACTCAACATATCGAAAATGGGTTGGCTTACCATGTAAGGTTCAGTAACAATTTGGTTGAACATGACAGAGATGGGTAATGTCCATAAAGTTACAGCAACCGCAACTGCAATTCTACCCATGCTCCAGGAATTTGCTGCTCAGCAAATCCCGTTGTAAATTTCCCGCAGCTGCACAGTTGACAGAGTCTTTGTTATCTTTATAATCATTTTCTGAGTTATGCATTTTCGAGGAGAATGAACGAACAATTTTATACAAAGGGAATTCTCCTATGGCATCCTCAATGTTGTTCAGTACTAATGTTTAATCTGACCAATCGTTTTGAAATCCGAAGACTCAAACCAAATGGGTCATTTATTGGGAATCAACAATTTTAGACGGGGTTCTCGTACCTTCTCACAACCTTCTTCTCCTCGCGATGAACCTCCTACTCGCGGGTGACCATTGAAAAATCTTGAAAATATATACTTGTGTAAGTGGAAAATGAATGCAAATAGCCATGAATGTGACTACTTGGTATTGAAATCAGGCTGCTCTCAATATAGCAATACACAAATTATACATCATCAGAAAACCTACTAGTCATTCCCGCTGAGCAAAAACAAGAACGTAAAACCTATATCAAAAGACCAGTAGCGAAACGATTCAAAGGATAATTCAATCATCATGATCGATGTGAGAAAGACTCACCGATTATACAAAAGGAATGGTGAGAGTTGGTGCAACGAGATCGGGCTGAAGTCTTGGAAAAATAAGAAAAATGAGAATTTTAAAAATAAATTAAAAATTAAATATATTTAAGTTTACGTTTTTTTAATAACATACGAGTTTCGTACCTTCCTAATCTCATAGGGTTTCATACACGGCGCCCCCACGAACGAAACGGGCCAAAGCCCTAGGCCGTGACCCAAATGAGTTGTTTTTGTCCCCAGTGGGATTCGAACCTAAATCCCCAATTGTGGGATTTAGGTCCTCCACCACTAGGACAACTCACTTGGGTTATATTTTAGTATACGTACTAAATGATTATTATTAAATAATCAGCTAACTTAACCACACTCATTCTCGTCAAACCCCTCTACGATCGTACAGAAATACGATGATCAAAAAATCGAAAATTTGCATTTTTTTCAGTTTCGTTATTCCAATTCTTCACCCTTCCCGGCTCAATGACTGGTCCGAAAACGTATTCAGAGAGAAAGAGAGAAAGATCATCGATGGGCCCAGTATGAAAAGGGTGCATTTTAAGCTGATTTATTTGTTGAATGTACGTTTGACTCCGAATTCTGGCTGATTTATGGCACTATCGTTATAATCGAGAGATGGGTAATTCATTTTCTTGTGAGATTTACACTTCTATATGATATTTACAATTGGATCGTTTCATTACATTATAAGAATGAGAGCGTAAAAGTGAACGGATAATTTCGTATCTCACACTCATTCGGTCTTAACCCGACCAATGTCGTCGTCATACCTGACTCTATGATTTTTCCATATTTACATACGTTGCTTTGTTTGGGAGCGTGAAAGTGAACGGATAGTTTCATGTCTCACACGACTAGTCGTCGTTCACTCACTCGGTCTTAACACAACCAATATCGTCGTGATATCCGACTCTATGATTTCACCACATTTACATACGTTGTTTTATTTTCTATTGTTTGCAGATAATGACTCTATTTTATAAGATTGCAAATTTTTTGGAAATAAAGGATCATCCGGATATTATAGCTGAAACGTCGAATGTAATTTAAAAGCTGCTCAAATCGAGGAGAAATATTGTTCGCATCTCTGTTAGAGAGATCAAGTACAACAGATTCAGACTCGGTAAGATACATTTGATCTAGTTTTGCAGTACAATCCCAACAGAAAGTGCGACCATGCTGGGTCTATAATTTTCTTGCGTGATGATAGCGATGTTTTAGGATTGTTAGGCTAACATGAGAACGAGAATTCAACGAGACACACTTTGGAGGTTATTTTGCGTCCTAAGGAGAACCCGAATGGCGAGTAAGTTGATGGAAATTTCTACTATGACTACTTCGGTCCCATGATGAAAATTGAAAATCGAGAAACTCTGGGTACACCCCCGATCTGTGGCGTGCAAGAGAGCCACCACCACACATGGAACAAAAATGGCGATACGTCGAAACTTAGATCTTACAAGCCAGGATGCTAGGCAAGTACGTCTCAGTCCGATATATGAGTCTCAGACTCTTCTGGATGATTCGATCTTGAATCTCCGCCTCTGAATGATCCAACAATATGTTCTCAACCTCTGATGATCTGATACATGATTCGCATCCATACAATGATGCTATAAACGAGTCTGAACAAGGTATTAACAGGTGTTGAGTTAATGCCGCCACCTGTTGATACATTTGGGAATGATTCAGACATTCATATAGGTCAATATTACGTAGGGATGACAATGTGGCGGGTTAGGGTGGGACCCTCCCCGAAGCATGAAAACCTTGCCCCGGATGTAAGCGTCACTTCTAAGCCAAAAAATCCAAATAAATCGACAAATCGCATTGCTGCGCACATCATCCAAAAGTTTAATTCCCACCGTAGTTATATTGTATATAAACTACAAAACATTGGTTTCCATATCCGGGGTGGGACGAAAAACCTCATGTTGCCTGAAGCCAAGCTGACAACTAACCATACGAAACGAAAAAGAAAGGACAGCAGCCACGTCTGCAAACTCTATGGGCAGGAAACAACAGAACCGCTATACCGGAAGAATAAATTCTGCAAGAATCGCAAGAAAAGGGTAGCCGTCTGCAGAAATCCCCCTCTGTCATGTGATCAATTTAATGATTTTGTCTGTTAGCATTTTATTTATTCACCCGCTCTTCGCCAAGTCTTCTTCTTCTCTCTCACCCAATTCTTGGATTCTTCATCACAATTTTCTCTCACTCCGCCCGACACTCACGGCTGCCGCACATAGCTCCGCCAACACTTGCAGTTTTAAGCCATTCCTGAATATGCTGAAAACGGCCTAATCTACCACCATATTTACACAATACTGTTTATCCCTTCTTAATTTGCTCCTTCGGACAGTTCCTCTGTACTTAAAAGCAGGGCATCCCTTCTTAATTTTCTTGTTTTGCACACATTTCCATAGCAAACGATGAAATGGAGTTTTCAAATGAATATTTCAGTCAACCACGTTCTCTCTCTTACAAATCTCACGTGCGGGTCTGATATGGACCGATTCTTGCGTAATTTTTTCTTCCGTTATAGCATTTGTGAGGAAACAAGCAGTGACTCCAAAAAATTCTTTCCAGTAGTCTCGGGGTAAGATTATACATCCACTTTCTATCTGTTTGGGCTTTATATTGTAATAATATTAATTAATTCGTTTAATTAATTTAACCTAAGCTCACTACCCACCTAAGCCCACCTAATCTCTATATAAGGATACCATGGCCTAAAGACATTAACCTAATTCATTACTCATGCGTTGAGAACCAGAAACATAAAGATTTCTCTGTTTGCGTCCTAATCATCCTCCGAGGAAGAGATTTGATTCGTGGATATCAAGAGACTTTTCATAGCCTCTTTCA
>JAOYMZ010082187.1:0-11378 GCA_025802335.1 Pinguicula primuliflora
AGTGACATTTTTGTAAATATTTAAAATATTAAATTTAAGACATTTTTACCCTCTTAAACAATTCAATATTCCCAAATTCATGGATATTTTTGTCATTTGTTAAATTTATGGTACAAAAGTAACTTTCAAATTAATGAAATGCAAACACTGTATTTTGACTTTTGTTGTAGACAAGCATATTTTGTAAACACTTTTCAGTTTTTTAATGGAAGTTCTTTTTTTAAGAAGATCTTCTAAAAAGCTATTTCTGCATAAGCACAAGAACTAGTAAACATCCATTTAGTAGTCATAGTGTGAATCATAATATTGTGTATCATTATAAATATTAAAAAAATTGATAATATAATAGATGATATTTAAAAACCGCATGTTGGTAGCACTTTCTCTTGGTTATCTCATTCAGGATTCAACCACTACTCCCATTGTGATAATTCTCTATTCCCTCTACTCTTTTCTATTGCTACAGAGGGATTGAACCATTTTTATCACTTAGGCAGTGGAGCAGGGAATCCTAAATGGATATGAGATTGGACAAGATATGATAAAGGTCACACATCAGCAGTTTGCTGATGATACACTCCGATTTGGAGACGGTTCAGAGCAGGATATGACTACTTTTAAGACGATTCTGAAAATATTTGAGCTCACATCGGGTCTCAAAGTCAACTTCACGAAAAGTACGCTATTTGCCTTAAATATACCACTAAGGCAGGCAAGGTCTCAAGCTCAACTTCTAAATTGTGAGCTTGGAATCATGTCATTCATGATTCAAATACCTTGGCATAAGCATAGGGATCAATCCAAGAAGAATTTCATCTTGGCAGCCGGTGATAGAGACTGTTAAAGCTCGAATTGGAGGCTGGGAGAAGAGGCATCTATTCCTATGAGACAGAATTGTATTACTGAAATCAGTGCTAGCTAATACTCTGATTCATAATCTAACATTGTACAAAGCACCGACTGGGGTAATCAAGCAACTTACACAGCTACTTAGAAAGTTCCTATGGGGGAACAAATCAATGGATCACGACGCATATTATGGGTGAAATGGCAAAGAGAGGTGGATTGGGAGCTAAAAACCTAGAAAAGTTCAATGTTTCCCTATTGTCTAAATGAGATTCCTACTTGGAGAGCCCTCACTGTGGGCAAAAGTGATTACTTCCCGATATAGGGAGCAATATTTTGACAGAGCTGTGTATGGCTTGCAGTGAAGAAATCAAGAACCATCGCAGTGATGGAGGACTATAACCATTGCCATCTCTAATCTGAGTGGTTTGCTGAACAATTCTATAGGAAAGTTGGAAGTGGCTGTGAAACGAGTTTCTGGCATGACCCATGGCTGACTAACCACAGCCTAGCGAGAACCTACCCATGTCTATATGAGAATGCGACAGACAAACAGAAAACTATTGCAGACAAAGGAATATACAGCAATCAGAAATGGCAATGGAGTTGGAGATGGAATTTACCCTACTCTAATGAGATGATCCTCCAATTTCTAACACTTGAGCAGTAACTGAAGACTCTTGCTCCCCCACAAACAAATGAGGCTGATGTTTGGGCTTTGAGATCACATGGAAAAGGAAGAGGAATTGTAAAAACAACATATGAAAAGCTTATGCAGTACGAATGGGCGAATTATGAAGGTCCTGGTTTTGTCAAATAAGTCTGGAATAATCTGCTCCCGCTTAAAATTTCTGCATTCACCTGGAAGCTGCTCCTCAATCGCTTGCCAACGAAGGACAATCTCACCAAAAGAGGAATATCAGTGAATTCGGTGAATTGTGCCATGTGTGACGACGATGAAGAAACAGCTCGACGTCTTTTCCTTGATTGCTCTATCTCTGTGCAAATTTGGGAGAAATTACATGCATGGCTCGACATATCGGTAAATAATCCAGCACAATGTATAGAAGAGGCTCTGCAACGATACACTGACCTCGCATTAATCCTTGGTGCTTCGAAAATTGGCAATACGCTCTTTGAATAGGCATGTTGGATAATTTGGAAATCTGAAAATGCTAAAATCTGTAGAGACGAGCCACAAATGGTGGATACCAGGTTGCTGGTTATTGGAGTTCGGGAGCTTTAATTACCGATGATTGGAGATCCACCTCCGGCGCTGGACTCTGCAGCATTTGGTGTTCGCCGGCCATTTCCAAGGAACCTGAGTTATTCGAGATTTCCGGTTGAAATCCCACACCCTTTGCTGATTCTGGTTGTATTCCTGCACACTTCTCTAAATTGGGGATTGAATCTGACGGGTCTTTGTCGATTGGTTGCGAATTCTGAGAGTCGCTTGACCGTGACGCTTGGAACCTTGGTGCTAGTTCAGGTCAGTCCCGACCGAAATTACTAGATCCTGCCAGACTCTATGATGCTGCGGGAAGTGAGATCCGAGACTGCCATCCTCTTCTTGTATAGCCCATATTTTTAGGGTCTCTTCTTCTATTGTTACGTCAAAGATTTCTTCACTGGTTTCAATCTTCACCGTTGTTCGAATGCTATTGTTAGATGTTGTTAAGATCAAGACCCGTCCAAATTGCATTTTCAATCTGTTTTTTGTCTGGTCATCTATCTTCGTGACAGTACCCAAATATGCAGTTACCTCTTTGAAGAAATGCTCGTCCCAACAGTGGAGTGGCGTTCCTCGGATTTTTACCCACACTGGCCTAACCAGCTTGCCGTTAATTAGCTTCCACGGTCGCAAGTTTGAGACACACAAGAGTTTTATCTCCGGGGGTGGCCAGTTTGAACAAGATCTCCCCTCCCTCGAGACAGACGGCCTTGCCACCATGGTAAGAGTTCTGGGCCGATATTCCCTCCATAGTCTTGATGTCGGTATTAGGAGCCGGGGATCCTACTAAACACCTCTTGAGCCAGTCCAGATTTTCTAGCTTGGGAGAGTACTTCAGTATGATCTTTTAGTCCTCCGCAACAGGAATTATTTCAAGGTTTTGAGCTCTCGATATTAGTCCCTAGTTTGGTATGACATTAGGACCTCTTGAATGTGGTCGGATATACTTCCCTTGCTGACGCGCAATACTCGTATATAACTTGCAGGTACCGACTCGTGTTCCATTTAGGCTTCTTGAGAGGTCATGCAGATCCGTTTCCTTTTCATATCTAATGAAACCATACCGTTTTCCTTGTGAAACCATCCGAAGTGGGGTGTATACATCTTTGAGTGAGCCATATTTCCCAAAGAATGTCCAAATCTCTTTTGTCGTCCATTGTGGTGGGAAATTGGATATGAACAGTGTCTCCGTATTAGCTCTCAGCCACTCAATGGCCGGAGATAGTCTCCTTGCTGCCCTGCTCGTCTCTAGTGTCTTTCGTCGACCCACCAACTCCCATGAAGTGTCACTCGTTTGGGATAGGGGCAGATTTATATCTGGTACCAGGGGCGGCACCAGTACTTCTGCAGGCATCATTTCCAATGATGTGGTCGACAAAGTGAATTGTAAAAAAAAATTCAATAAGTCAGCGAAAGTGAATTTATTACGTGATAACAAACGTCGTACTTTTTGGCCCATAATTGTGTGGTCTAGTATTTGAGTTATCGTGGGAATGTGAGATTGGTTTTCTCATTAGTGGTATCTATATAAATCTTTATATTTGATTAATGAAAGAATAGTTCGACTTATTTCTTGTATTTATTTCTTAGCATGGTATCTTAAGTTGGGAAAAACCATACCTCCTAAATTGTAGTCATCACCATGACTGGGGAAGATGCCAATACTGCCACTAAATGATATACTGTAAATGAACGTAAATATTTTTTTAATAATGCTACTTGTATTAGAAATTTGGCCCGACTCATTAATCGAGTTTTGGCCTGCCCAACAACATAGGTGAGTTTAATGGGTCGTCAGCCCATATAGGTGGGTTTTTTTTATAGGTAATGTCGCTGAGAGGATTTGAGCCCATGACCTGTGAGTGCAATTGTCACTCACTAACCACTAGGTCAACCCTCTTTGACCTCATATAGGTGGGTTTAATGAGCTATGAATAAATTGAGCTCACATAGGTGAATCTCGTGTATGTGTGCATGCAAAAATTATTTTAATAGAAATGTGAGTTATGTTTATGAAAATTAACATTTAATTTTAACTTAACATTCCTATTTAAATCTTGTTCTTTACTGATAATCGTACAGTTTCAACATTACTTCCCAAAACAAAAAAACAGCAACTCGCTCCCAAACAGCCAGAGCCAACCAACAAATGTACTGCAGCGCCGACGGCGACGCATGGAAATCCGGAAATTTTTCTGATGCGGTCTGCAAATGAAGCATGGCAATTCATTCCTCTTCCTCAGTCGCCTCTTCTCACCGTCTTCCGTTGCCTTCTCTCGCACTTTCTATTGACGTAGGTATTTCTATTGTTGTTCGGTTTTGTTTGCTGGTAATTGAGAGTTATGTTTAGCAGCTTTTGATATTCAGACGCAGTATTCTTGTACTGCCTCTTTGCAAATTCTGGAGGAATTCTATTTTGTTGTTCGAGCAATCGTTGCTGACAACAAAAAAAATGGTTATTAGGTTTGGCTTATTGCTGGTTAACTGTGAAATGAAATTAGCTTTCTACTAGATCTTGAGGACAAAATTTGAAGACGATGATTGATGTATTTGATTAAACTATGAATCAGGATTTCATTCTAAATATTGCCTGCAGAAACGTTGTTGTTATCCTATATGGAAGTTAGAGCTGCTGCGGCCGCATAAAAGGAAGTTCCAGTATTTGTGCATTGTCAAATCAGTCATAAACGGAGCAAGTTGTTCCAGCATTAACGGCGATGGGGCGACTGAACCGGCAAGGTCTCTGCTGGAGAAGTTGTTTGCTCAAACACAGAAACTTGAGGAGCAGATTGGTAGAGATCCTCATCTGCCACATGCTGAGGAATGGAGTGTGAATCTCAGCAAACTGGAATTGGATCTTCAAGCTGTGTTATCTGCCTTGAAGCAGAAGGAAGAAGACCTGCATAATGCAGAGATAAGAATCTTGTCTGATTACAATGACATTAATCGCGCCAGAAAGGACTTGGAGAATCGAGAGGGAGAAATATTATCTGCTGCACAGAAGCAGCAAGTACTGGAAGAGGAGCTACGGCAAGCAAATATGGAGTTCACTTCTCAAGCAGCAGAAATCGGTGATCTTAAACTTCATTTGAAGGATAAGGATAAGGAGATTGCAGCTTCTGAAGTATCGCTTATAGCTAAACAAGAGGAAATTGCAAAGTTGAAGAGTGAATTGGTAAAAAAGAGTGAAGAAGCTGCGAATGCTGGATCAGAATTGAGATCCAAAGCGCACCTCCTGGATGAAACAAATAAGATTGTGCAGAAACAAGAAGCTGAGTTGCAGCAGCTCCAAATGACACTTCAAAAGAAAGAGGAAGAGCTACAAATTTCCATCCACTTGCAGAAGAGTGAAGCAGAGAAGTTGATAGTTGTTGAATCAAACTTGGAGAAGCGAACACGGGATTGGCTGGTGTCACAAGAAGAACTGAAAAGGCTAGCTGATGAAGCTTCGAAGCATGTTGAGGAAGCAAGTAAAACTGATGAGGAATTCGAAAGAGTGAGGAAGCTTCTTTCAGATGTGAGATCGGAGTTGATTCTGTCTCAAAAAGCTTTGGTATCCTCCAGGAAAAAAATAAAAGGTCAAAATCAGCTTTTGGACAAGCAGCGTACAGAACTTTCGGAGCAAAGGCGTGCCCTTGCGTCATATATGATGAGCCTGAAAGATGCTATGGTGGAGGTAGAGAGCGAGCGAGCCAAACTGCGTGCTGCTGAAGCTCAAAACAAGGTTCTTGAAAAGGATTTACGCATCGAAAAAGAGCTTGTTTATGGGCTACAGAAGGAACTAGATGAGCAAATAATGTCTCTCAAAGATGCTACTCAACAAATTATGAATCTCCAAGCAGAGATAAGCCAAAAGAGTTCTTTGTTTGAACATATACAGATTCTTCACAATTCTAAAGAGACAGAGTTGGCGGAAGTAAATTTAGAGATCCGGCAGTTAAAATCTGGACAGGCCTCTCTTGAATGCATTCTGAAAGAGAAAGACAGGGAGCTCTCGGATGCCAAGAGGATGTTGGAGAAAGTGAATCTGGGGATTGTCGTTCTACAAGAGGTCTTATGCAGAACAGAAAATGAGCTCAACCAAGTAACGTCTACGGTGAAAGAGAAGAATGAACATGTCCTGACACTGGAGCATCAGTTAAACGATGCCAAATTTAGATTCTCTGAAGCTGAAGCAGTGGTGGAAAAGATTCTAGATCTCACCAAGGAAGTGCGCTCATTCAATGACGCGGGTTTTCGAGCATCTTCCCCACTTGATCCGAAAATCGACCAGTGGCTACCTCCGGTGGAGAACAGATTGACCGAAAGCCTTAAACAGCAAAACCAACAGCTTGAATCTGAACTTGAGTCTACAAGAGAAAGATTGAGATCAAAGGAAATGCAAGTTATAGCAGCACAGAAGGAGCTGACCCTTAAAGACCAAGAGTTCAAAACCGTCAGCGAAAAACTGCATACCAAAGAGAAAGAAATAGCAAAACTGAAGGACGAAATAAAGCAAGATGAAAACGAGCTTACGCGCCTCTATGCGTTGCCACCGGAAAGAATTGGTGATAGGAGCGCCAGTGATCTTGCAATTGAGAAACTTGAACTCGAAGCAACTCAAATGGAAGTTGAAGCTGCTAAAAGTGCACTACATAAAATCACTGAAATGAGTCGGGAGCTTGTGAATAGAACTGGTTCAAGTGTTGGGACAATCCGTGATCATCAGGACAATGAGTTCCCCCAAGAACTTAAATCAGAAATCTCTCGACTTCTTACACTGACCAATCAGCTCGTCACAGAAGCGGGCATTTCAGATATCATGGGCTAAGCTGAGACAGGATTGGTGGATCCATGATCTCATCTTCATGGAGGTATGGACATCTAAGCAGTCTCCAATGTACTTCACATTTGTCTAGGTATATTTGGCAGTGTAACAGTGATTGTGATTTTTGGTTCTCTGTACTGTATCTTAAGCGTTGATATTTGGATGTATCCATGTTCATGTATGTACCATGTAAGAAGATTCAAATCCAGAATAGTTTTTTTTTTTTTTTGTATACTTGGGTTGGAATACGACTATACGAGCAAAGATGCGATCTTTTCATTTTTTTTTATAGGTTAATTACTTCTAGGTAAAAATATTTACAAAATAAAGTCCCAAAAGTGGGCATATTAACGGACATAGAATTGGCCCAACCCACTCGACCCACTCATACCCTAGGTTTGAGTGGGAGCGCCGCACACGATTTATCGGTCGTTGGCTGTGCTGATTGTTGCGGCCGGGGGCCGCACTTGGTTCTTTGCTGGAGCAGGAGGCACGTGGTGCGCCGGAACGTGGCCGGCAAGCAGTGCAAGGACGAGCAGAACAGTGGCTAGCAGGGGCGACAGCAAAGGTCGGCGAAACAAGAGATATAATTACATAGGGTTGATGCTTGCAGTCATCCAATAGGAAGATTGATGTAAAACTAAATTCTGGGCATTCGGTTTAGACCAATAACATGAAATTGAAATGTAACAACTCATGTGCCCAAAACTAAGAATAATGCTACTTGTACCATCACTTTTGACCTTATTCATAAATCCCATGATGTGGCAAGCATCACAACCACACGTTATTGAAATTTTTTAAACCCTTATGAAAGATTACTTAACTAAGGATAAAAGGTACAACAATAAAATAATTGAAATTGTATTGAAACATAAGACTTTTGATCTCTTGTGCATAAGGTTTACAATGGTGGACCGATTTTGGTGATCGTAGTCGGAATTTCAATATTGTGCACACAAGTTTTGTGCATATTAAAATTACTGAACATGCATTTATCTACAAATCATGTGTTTCCAGTCACTGTTTTCAGCCCACGAGAAACTTTCAAGTACAAAGAATGTTAGAGATCTCAAAACTAAAGCAAATTATAGTTGTCAACTTTGGTAATAAGCTGCACCAGCCAAAAGTGTGGCACCCATACCAGTTATTAACACAAATATTTACCTGAAATTGTTGGTCACTTTTGGAGGCCGCCACCCAGCATTAGGCTATCCACAACGATGGAGGAAGTTTCTTCCTTTTTTACCTACACCTATCACATCAACTCACTTTTTTCTCGCTCTGCCTCATTTTTTCTACACCCATATTTTCTCTCTCTTATCTATCATCCGTATTTCACTCTTCATATTTTAATTTATTTTATATATTTTGATATATTATAATATATTTTAATTAATTATAATATATTTTAATTAATAATAACATATTTTATTTTAATTTATTAATTTTATTATTATTATGTGATGGAAATAGAGTGGATAGAAACGTGGTAGAGAAGGGAAGGGGGTGGGGAGGTCATGTGAAAACCGGCAACCGGTTTTCCACATGGAGGCCCCTTGTCCTTGTGGGTAGCCTTATTGGAAACCTGGACATCGACATTTAGATTATCATTTACAGGATTCTTATCCGGTCTCCCTCTCCCAACTTTCTTCCCCACAAAAAGGCCCACCTTCATTGCCGTGTAAACAGACCCAAAGCAATCAACAGTGGCCTCACTGCCCAGTGAAAATCCTCTAGGTGTTGGTACTTCTTCACCAATGTGTTGGATGTGGTGAAGGATATAAGTTCAACTTCAGCTGGATCCCCCAAGAACCAGCTTCTCTCTCCACCAATAGTCAATAAGCCCCGGAACTTTACAAGGAGGCATCCATTTGGCAGCACTCGAAAAATTCTCCCCGTCGCCCACTCGCCGTCTCTCTTGCGTGGCGATTCGAACTGCGGGGCGAAAACGATTGATTTCATCTTCATCTGGAATTCTGTATAGTCACCCTTCCAGTGAGTCTCCAGGCCTCTAAATGCAACGGCTACATTTCCATCACGGTCAATGGAATGAACAACACCAACTGGTGAATGCTTCTTCTTCTCTTCCTTTGTAAGGATTACCCAATCACCCGTAGCCAAACCAAACCTGACCCGCTCTAATGTCGAAACACGGATTTTTATTGGGTCATTGACACCAGGCACCCTAACTAAAACAAATCCATCGCTGCTATCAGTATCACGTTCAAGTCCAACTACGGTCCCCTCGGGAACATCCATATTTTTGAGGTTGCATGAATTCGCAGATTTCTTAGATCGGACTGTGTCACCAACTTCCAAGTGATCTTTTGCAAGGAACCATTCTGTGTAGCCAGTACCACCTGGCTTCTCCCGGATGATTCGACTCACGGGGATCGTCCAGTCACCCTCCTCAAGAACTGCATTCTGCGAACTGTAAAATTCAGTACCATTAGGTCAGGAGTGCAAGATAAATCATCTGAAAGATTGGCAATGTCATACGTAGATGCAAAGGCACACCGCATTGTGTTATAACGAAAAGGCTCCTCATTTTCAGATTATCCACAAGACAGAGATGTAAAAAGGATACCTCTTGAAAGCATGCAAAATATCTGCCATCAAAGGGCGGCTCCTGAAGTCATACTCAAAACAACCTATAATGACATTTTCAACTGCAGGAGGTAGCCCACCGGGAATCCGAGGCTTCTCTTGCTTCACTACCACCAATTTGTATACTTCCTTAATAGATTTGCCACTCCAAGGCCGAGTACCAGTTAACATCTCCAGTATGCAGCAACCAAACCCCCAGGAATCAGTCTCAACAGATATAGGGCCTCTCACCTCTGGTTCCCATTGTTCCGGAGCCATGTAGTTGGGAGTACCAAGCTGCCGACCCGTGTCTATACTGGGAAAGGAAATTCCTAACAACGCATAAGGGATGCCAACATCTCCAACAATTGCTTGGTCATTGGGCGTCAGAAGCAAATTTGAAGGTTTAAGGTTGAGTATAAGAATCTCTTTCGCATGCAGATCCATTATTCCTTGAGCTAGATCTGCCCCATATCTGCAACAAATCAAGTTGGCTGTAAGGGAAACTGAATTCCTACATGCTGATTCCCCTCTCTGAAGCCAGCCATTTTATCTCCCACTGAGCCCTCATAAAATTTCATGATGATACATACCTACAGGAGACCTCCCAAAAAAGATGCTTAACATAAAATGCACCCAGAATCTATTTCTCTTATTTCTATTCATCCTTCCTAAAAGATTTCTAGGAGATTCTGAAAATTTAGAGAGAAACTCACTTTCATATTCACAACTGAAAGCCCATGAAGCCAACAAACCGTTTCTAAGCCTTTGCACTTGGACAATACAGCATCCAACCTGCTCAAAACATCCCTGATTTGGTCTTCTTTAATAGGATGCAACATTTTGACCGCAACTTCATGATATTCTTCGTAGTCCTCCGATGAACGATGATGAGTGGCTAGCCACACATCGCCAAAAGGCCCTCTTCCAATTCTGTGTCTGAGCTTAATAGTTTCTGGGTCAATCCATGCGTTGATGTTGTTAGATGATCCAATTACCGTATCACTATCACCAGAGTCTCCTTCAACAAGCACAAATTCAAATGAAGAAGCAGGTCGATCCGTAACTGCTTGTGTATCCATTTTCCTATAAAAAAAAAAGAAGATTTCTGAAACCAACTCAACAAGGGTTTATAAGAATCGACCGTGCGCTCTAAGATTATAAATAGATGCCCGACGAATTCATGATCACCAGGTGAACATATCATCAATACATAATCCCAATAAATATGCACAGATACGTTGGTAAATGGTTTCTAGTTGTCACTTGAAGATCAAAGGAATAAACAAAATCCACAAACAATCCCAGAAGGGAAGCACAAACTTACTGATAGTCTTGAGATTGAAAAGGGTAAGAGTTCAATACAAATCCCTCAAAGTAATATCGACGAATTATAAATTGTAGTCATATATAACGATCACTAAAAAGAAGTTGTCATTGCTTGAATCATGAGAATTCTGTGGAGTGAATTTTCAGACAGTGGAGAAAGAGTGAGAGAGAAAAGGAAAGATTCAGGTGGAGAGGGAGATGACTCATCCCCAAATTGAAGCGGTGTGGTACCATCCAGTTTTGGGAATTTCGTTCATTTTTCTAACGATATCTTGGGTTCCCGGGTTAGTGTATGTAACTTCAAAATATGGAAAATTGTTTCTTATGCCACAAAATAATGGCTTGTTTTTTAATTTGACACTCACCGATCTTCGGAAGACCGGTGAAAGGCACCGGTCTTTTAAAGACCAGTGATAATTAAAATTACTAATCAATGTAATTAAGGATTATACCGGTCATTCGAAGACCGATATGTTAAAAAAATTATTTTTAATGAGTGATGCTACATGTCCCAACACGTTGTCCCTAATTCATCCCTACATGTAGTTTAATTAAGAATTTTGCAAGTTTAGTCTA
>JAOYMZ010082198.1:0-11377 GCA_025802335.1 Pinguicula primuliflora
TTTTTGAGCCCGTATGAACTGGGCCGCACTCTCGTGCATTTGTACAAAATTAACATTATAAATATATACATTTTGGCTTTTCAAAAAAAAAATACTCAGGAATGATATGTTTTTTTAAATGAACGAGCGGGATTACCTATTGATAATAAAAATTTTATCGAGCCCGGAATATTATCTGAAAATCAAAGTGCATTTATAGGTGAGAGACAAATTTTGGATGGGATTGTATGTGTTAGAAAACGGATCTGGCCCTAATCCGAACTCGAGCTTCGTTTGCGTCGGTGCGCTTGTGTGGGTAAACTTAAATAAAAAGAAGTGTGCTACACTCATTAAAATCTTGAGGCCAAGGTGATTGATTATAGCACCACATTCGTATTTAAGTTTGTTGATAATTCTTTCTCCAATCCGTGAGGGACATTTCAACACTCCTCATCAAGTCCAAGTCGGTAAACTCTGTTGAGACTTGGACTTACTATACGGACAATACCCAATTGGGCCAATTCTTATTATGAGATCCATACTTGGGATTTCCCAAAAACAATTATCAGGACCTCGGAAATAATCATCGAAACCTACTGAAACTGTCCAAATTTGGCCAAACCCCAATGGACCCCCCACCCCATGGATCCAATTACTCCGATCTCCCCTCCGAAAATAAACTCAGATCTCAGACCACCCGCTCCGATACCTTGTTAGAAAACTAATCCAGCTCTAATCCGGACTCGAGCCTTGTGTGTGCAGGTGTGTGTGTGGGCTAACTTAAATAGGAAGATGTTGGTCACTTTCATTAAAACCTTAATACCAATGTGGTTGATTGTAACACCATATTCCTATTTAAGTTGGTTGATAATTCTTTCTCCAATCCATATGAGACATTTCAATAGTATGTGCAAATGAATTGGTGAATGAGGCAAGGAATACTAAAGAGGGTATGGTGATAATGAAGTTAAACTTTGAAAAAGCATATGACTCAGTAAGTTGGCGGTTCCCAGATCAAATGTCTGAAAATCTTGGTTTTCCTTTTGTGTGGAAAAAATGGATTAAGGAATGCTTAACTTCTGCCTCAACCTCAATATTGGTAAATGGTAGTCCCTTTAAAGAATTTATCCCGCAAAGAGGAGTGAGACAAGATGATCCATTGTCCCCATTTTCGTTCCTAATTGTGGCACAAGGACTAGATTATATGCTGAGTAAGGTAGTGGAGGAAGGTATCATCCAACCTACGGAAAGTGGGATAGAGGAAAATTAAGATTCACACTTACAATTCGCTTATTATACAATTTTGTTTAACAAAGGTTCATGGTCCAATATTAAAGATTCCAAGCTATGTTAAGGTGCTTTGAGTTTTTTTTTTGGATAAGCGAAAATTGTATTACTGAAACTGTTTATGTACATATACACATCCTTCCGGATATCATCCTGACATACATGCTATTGGTTCTTGTAACCAACTACTAATACCATACAAAAACTGTCTACCGATGAGAGCCTTGTAAGATTTCCAAGCATCTACTTGAATAAGTTGCAGGATCTTCCCAGGATCAAAATTTATCCCCCTAAAATGTAGCTCATTTTGAGCACACCAGATATGCGAACATCCAAGCATCCAAATTGAAGCCCACCTATCTTCCTTTACCTCAGTAGGTTTAAGAAGCATAAAGCAGTTCATCGAAACTACTCCCTCCACATCATGACCCAACAACCAGTGAAAAATCGCAGACTAAACCTTCCTCGCGAGATCACATTCTTCAAATAGGTGAGGAACCGTTTCCAACTCAATATTACATAAGCAGCATAAAGCATGATTTGGAGTAGCAATGATACCTCTTCACAGCAGGTTTTCCCGTGTAGGTAGCCTATTTTGCGTCAATCTCCACATCGTGACTTGAACTTTCTTTGGCACCAATCTGTTCCAACACTTGGACAGTCTTAGTTGAGTATCAGCTTTGTAAGGATCCTGACTTCTATCGTTGATGCATCTTGCTGCATTTTTGACTTCATAAACAGCTCCACCTGATCCTTTACATATCCAGGAATCTCTGTTGTGCACCTGCAAAATAACAAGGTCAAGTTTTTCTCTCATCTTTTCTACCTCCTCACCTTCCCAGTCATACAACTGTCTCCTCCATTCCCATTTCCAGTTTCTGTCCATCCCCTCACCCTCTAAATGTTCTGCTATTGTACCTTTTTTATTCATATCCAATTGATACAACCTCTCGAACTCAACCTTAAGTTCAACCTCTCCTGCCCATTTGTCCTCACAAAAACTCACCATTACCCCGTCACCCACCCTCAACACAATCCACTCATCACACCATCTCTCTTTAGCAATCCTTTGTACCCTCCTCCACCAAGCTGTATGCTTTGATCTCAGTCTACCCGTTCTCCCCATATGCTCAGCACCATTACATTCCCAGTTCAGCACCCTTTTACTTCTTATAAACAATCCCTCCTTAGTTCCATACTTAGCACCAATTATCTTTTTGCATAACGACTCTTTTTCACTCAACAGTTTCCACACTCATTTTCCAAACATAGCCTTATTTGAATCCTCCATTCTACGGATCCCCATTCCCGCTCTATCAATGAGATTGCTTATTTTCTCCCAAGCTACTCATGTCACTCTTTTTTCTCCATTCCTCACTCCCCACAATTAATTTCTACATATAGTTTCAATTTATTTTATGACTACCTTAGGGGCTAGGAACATTGAGAAATAATGGCTAGGCAAGGACGATAACACATAACGGATGAGAATCAACTTTCCTCCTATAGACAGATTTTTGTATCTCCACCCATCCACCCTTTTCTGCACCTTATTCACCAATTGTTGTCACATCTTTTTCTGGTTTTCCTTATCCCCTATAGGCAGACCAAGATATTTCATTGACAGCATTCCAATGTCACAGTTAAGATATGTAGCCATCTCCTCCACCACCCCCGGATCCATATTGAGACCAATTAATTCACTCTTTCCGAAGTTGATCTTCAAACCCGAGATGATCTCAAATCATCTTAATACAACTTTCATCCCTTTAATACTTCTCTAACTTCCCTTTCCGAAGAAGATTGTATAATCTGCATACTGCAAGTGAGAGATTTTCAGTCCCACCCTTCCAACCTCCACTGGATCAAAAAGCTGCTGCTCAACTGCTCTATCCATCAACCATGACAGTCCTTGGGCTACAATGAGGAACATGAAGGGAGATAAGGGGTCCCCTTGTCTAAGTCCCCTCTGTGCCTTAAACTCTTTTGAGGGACTCCCGTTTATGAGTATATATGCAGTAGCCGAGCTCAGACACTCCTTAATCCACCTTCTCCATTTCTGTGGGAATCCCAGCAACCTTGACATATCATCCAAAAAGATCCAATTCACTGTATCATTGGCTTTTTCGAAATCCACTTTGAATATAAACCTGGGTATCCCTGAACTCTTCATCTCGCTGATCACCTCCTTTGCACATAGGACCCCATCCGTTATGTGTCTACCCTCTATGAATGTAGATTGGTTCTCAGAAATAATACCTTCCATCACCCTCTTAATCCTTCTAATCAGAATTTTAGCCACTATCTTATAGGCTGAGTTCACCAGGGTAATAGGCCTAAAATCCTCCACTCTCTGAGGAGATCCATGTTTAGCCACCAGTACAATATGTGATGCATTGCTGCCCCTTACTAGTCTTCCATTCCTAAAAAACTCCTTAACCATACCAAAAATATCAGGTTTTAGAATTTCCAGGAAGCTCTTGAAGAAGGAAGCATCACAGCATGGATTAACAATCCAAGATTGAGCGGAAGAGAAGCAGGAAGTTAGAATTTTGCAAGGGTACGAAAAATTCAATCTATTTTGAATTGGGTGCGAAGCTTTGGTGGACAAAGCGTGTAAATAATATAAAAACGCTTATTAAATCAATAAAATAAAAAATGCTTACCAACAAAAAAGTTAAAATTGATGCCATCAGGGCCTGGGCTTTTGTTCCCCCCACACCCTTTTATTGCTTCTAGTATCTCCTCCTCAGAGCACATTTCTACCAGACTGTTTGCTTCCTCCTCAGTTATCTTAATCATATTGCTTGCATCCAATATCGGTCTGCAGCTGATACTCTTTGTAAACCTTGCTTCAAAGTTGTGTCTAAACCATTCTTTAATCTCCTCCGGATCCTCCAGCCACTCCTCTCTGCTTTTGTTACTATTCACCACCTTATGGAAATATCTAGTGTTAGCATCTCCTTGACTCAACCATCTCAATCTTGATCTCTGGAATCAATTCTGCTCACACTGTTTTTGCATTGTACTTATCTCCTCCCATATCCTCCCTGGTTCTTCAGACTCACCCATCCTTATGTCACCGTTTTCTATATCTTTCGCCATTCTCTTTAACCGGATTTTCAGTCTCTTAATCTTAACTTCTTTTTGACCATTTTTCTCCTTATTCCACTTTTGCACTTCCCCCCTAAGGTGTTTAGTTTTTTCTTTCCACACAAAACCTTTATATCCCTCCACTGCATAACTGGACCATTCTGCCTCCACTAGTACCCTAAACTCTGGTATTTCCAGCCATTCATCTAGGACCTTGTTCGGCTTAGGGCCCCAATTAACCTGTCTGTTCATCAACAAAACAGGCACGTGGTCAAAATAATCCATATCATGCTTTCCTGATACCATTGAGCATTATGTCCCAACCATACATCGTTCAACAAAAATCTATCTAATCGGCTCATAGCTCCTATAGACGGTCTATACCAAGTAAATTTCCTTTTATTCATCGGTATGTCATTCAAGCCACTGTCCTCCACAAATCTACGAAAGCCCAATATTTCGGTCCAGTTTGTACCACTTGATCCTTTCTTCTCGTCTCTGTTCAGAATCGCATTAAAATCTCCAAATACACACCATTTATCATTCGGGGATGCCCTTATTCGATCCTTTAGGATCTCCCACTGTCGTTTTTTCACGTTCCATTCACTTGCTCCAAAGACATTCACCATATGGGAACACACTGTGTCAGAGTTCCACCTTCCTACGACTTCCAGTATTCCCTCTTTATCCCATATTTCCTCCTTCCTGAATTTCTCACCATTCCAGATACATAGTTGACTGCCAGAAAGTCCCTTAGCCCCTTTGTATACCCAATCCAGTTTGTCATCCTTCCATAACGTTTGATAGAACCTTTTGTCTATATTATCTTTCTTTGTCTCTTGGAATTCAATAAAATCGACCTCTCTGTTCCTCACAATATCCTTTAAATACCTTCTCTTTTGGGCGCTACCAAGCCCCCTTGCATTAAAAGTGATGATATTCATTTCTGGATTGGCCCCTCTGCTTCCCTTCCTCCATCAGTACCTCTAAACACAGCCTTTTCAATATCCCTCTTCTCCATTCTTTCCATCTCCTCCACTACCTCAGCGTCATTGCTTTTACATACCAGACCCAGCATATCCCCCACCTCCTTTATCTCCTCTACCTCCCTCCGTAGGTTTATGTTATTTGAGGCCTCTATATTACTATCCGTGATAGAGGTAGATAGGTTGAGGCTTTCTTTTCTATCCATCCTTCTACCCTCTTTATGCTTCCCACCTTTAAACCTTAACTCCAACTCCTTTGACCACTAAGCTCTGATGTTATCATTAGTCTCTTTTTGGGATGTCTTCTTCCTCTTCCACTTCTTCCCAACTTTGAAATCGACATCTCCCATAATGTCTCTATTCACATCCCTATTTTCCTCTTCCACTGAGCACCCCTCACTATGACCCCCCCGTGTCATTGTCCCCCTGGATACGATTTCCACCCTCAATCACCCTCACATTATCACCATACTAATCACTTGTATCTTCTTGGGTCAGTTTTAACTTTCCCAATACCTCCTTTATCTTTTTTTCCGATCTTGCTCCCTCACCCATTTTCCCTTCAGTACCATCTTGTTGTTTTCAAGATCCTGCTCTTTGGTCCATCTCTACCTCCAAAAATGTTAGAATATGACTCTATTTAGTACTCTATTTATTTGTGCCTATAAATAGGGCCTCATGTACTTGTACTCATTGTGACAGTTCATAATAGAATTGTTTTCCCGTGGTTTTTTTTTCCGCTCTACATTGGAGAGGTTTTTTTCACGTTAATTCCTGCGTCTCTTTTCCTCTTAACCCTAACAAGTGGTATCGGAGCGAGGTGCTCTTTTACGGCCAGGAATTCTTCCTGAAGGTCTTCCCTTCGTTCTTCAAAAAAAATTCTTCCCGAAGGTCTTCCCTTCGTTCTTCAAAATTCTTTTTCACAGCGGCAGAATTTTTTTATGAAGGTTATCCTCCTTTTTTGACGACCAGGAATTTTTCCCGAGGGTTTAATCCTTCGTTCTTCAAGTTCATTTTGATCTTGATTTCCCTCTTGTTTGAACAAGAGTTTTATTCTATCCCATCGAATTCAGTTTTATTCATGTGCCTCTTAAATTCAACGTCCAAAGAATTTTTTGGTTATGGAGGTGATTCCAATTGCTTTGAAGGAAAGGAATTTTTCCCTTTGGTGAAGACTTTATTGAAGAGAGAATCTATTTTGAGCAATTGAGGGAATTTTGTCTTCTCTTGCCTTCCTGATTCCTAACAAGAATTGTTTTTGTTGCATGGGCCAAGAATTTTTCCCGCTGACCAGGAATTTTGTATATAGCGGCGGCTCGACTGCGCGACTCCAGTTTTATCTATTTGACGTCGTCTCCCACTCGACGTTGCTTGCAGCCTCTTCACGTTTTTGTTGTTTGAAGAAGACATGTTTGACTTTTCAAATTGGTTGGGCTATAGCTTTCTTCAATTGATCGTTTGATTTTTCTAGGTGGAATTCTTCACACTCTTCATCAATTCGTTGATTTCGATTACGAAGTTGTCAATTTACGACCAACAGCCGTGTGTTTCATCTGCTTTGAAGACTGCCGGCATTCAAGGATTTTGTTTCTTTCGGTTTACTGCCGGGAAGAAGGAATTTATTTTTCCTTCCTTTTTTGGGAGAAAGGAATTAATTATTGAAGAGGAATTAAATTGTCTCCTTCTCTTCACCGGGAGGGATGATTTCATCTGAATAAGAAATTTTTTTTCCAATTGCTATCTGCAATTTTCCCAAGGATTCAACTATTATAAAGTTGATTTGTAATTCCTGTGTCTTTTTGCCAGAAGGAAGGAAGGATTTGATTCCTTTTTTCGATTTTATCTGTGGTCTCATCTCAATTTGGAGGAGCATATTAACGGCTTAATTGTTTAGTCATGGCGACGAAACTTGATGTCCCTAAATTTGATGGCAAAATCAGCTTCTCTATTTGACAGATTCAGGTACAAGCCGTCCTTACGCAGCTTGGTGTTCCGCAGAATGTTATTTCTGTTTATTGTGATAGCCATAGTGCTATCTGTTTGACCAAGAATGATATGTACCATGCCAAGGCCAAGCATATTGATATCAAGTACCATTTCATCCGTGAAGTCGTTGCTGAAGTCAAGATTATTGTGGGAAAGATACATACTGGTGAGAATCCTGCAGACATGCTTACAAAGCCATTATCCAATACCAAGTTTAAGCATTGCCTTGACTTGGTTGATTTTCACGGAGTTTAGCACCCTTCGGGGTTTATAGAAAACAATTCTATGGATGTAGAGTCAAAGGGAGATTTGTTAGAATATGACTCTAATTAGGACTTTATTTATCTAAATTTTATTCTTCGTTTTTATTATTTCTCTCTTTATTTTCTTCACTATTTATATCCTTCTCTTTACATTCTTAACAATTGAATGTGGAAAGGTTGGATTCTTGAAGTTTCTGCTTACAGAAGGTGGCCATGTTCGAATATGAAGTTGAAAATTGGAACTTTGGGCTCGTGCATGCGTTCGCGTGGCCACTATATAAGGAAATATAGGCCTACACTAATAAAAGCCTTAGCATCAAATCAAAAGAGTGAAACAACACTTTTCATTATATACTAGTTGATATTTATATTTCTAATCCGCGTGAGATATTTTAGTCTAACACCCTCCCACAAGTCCAACTAAGGAAGCCCTTCTAAGAATTGATTATTTATATTATCTGAGCTAACCCAATTAAACTCAAAGGCTCTAGGTCCATCAATAATCATGTCTTTTTTGTAGCTTTTGTAATTGAGTGCTTTTTTTCGGTGGGTAGGTTTATAGAGAGTTCATTGAAGTTGAAAATTGAAACAAACCCGATCCGGTAGGTTCGGGTTCGTTCGTGTAGTCACGTGGGTCAGTATATAAGGAAATAGCCTCAAATACGGACTTACACTCATAAAAGCCTTAGCACCAAGACAATAGAGTGGATAACCACTTTTCATTATATGCTGATTGATATCTATACCCGAAACCATGAAGGAGAAGTTATAACTGCGCAAGCATGGAAACTTCAAAACTCTACTCCCTTGCAAGCTTGTGCGGATACCATGATTTAAAGCGATTCAATTCATCGAATCCTTACCCCTCCAGATGAGATCGATAATTAACCTTTAAGTCTCTATAACTGACATTCGATATAGCATATTAAACGAGGAGAGCTGCAAATGGAGAATAAGGCAACAGATAACAACTATACTAAATCTTCTTGCACTAACCCATATTGCAGTTCCAATTCTGTGCAGGAAAGCAGCCAACAAACCAGCCATAGAACTAGCAAAGTGGGGAGCTACGCAAGGAAATTGGACTACACAGAGCAAGAACAACCATCAATCGTGGCTACATAAATTCTCAATGATCAATCCAGGCTGGTTCAGAACAATGTAGATGTGCAACAACAACAAGATTAAGAAGAAGCTGTACCACAACAATATGGATACAAAAAGAAAAAGGATAGGTTCATCCACGAAGGTAACTTTCAGGTTCGTGGTTAGTGCTTGCATTTTCTCTACAGGTTGGTTGTCCTTAACTAAGTTCAGTAAGCTGCCCCCCAAATGCTGCAGGTTACATAGGTCCTGTATTTTTAAGATTGTGTGGTATGTTAAATTTAGATTGCTTAGATAGGGTCTGGGTGTTCCCTAGATAGTTAGAAATTGTTTGCACTAATTTTTGTACAACATTACGAGCTCGTTAGCAGTTTATTTTTCATTAACACGTAACCTCGTACCATCAGGTTAAAAAAATTGTAATCTGCGTGAGACATTTTTAACAAGTGATGTAAATGATAGTGGTCGAGTGTTTCGTGTGCTATTGATCTTTAGCTTTAGGTTTCACAGTTTGGTTCACTTTGGTGGTGTGTTTTGTGTGTTTTTTATTCAATCGTTCTTCAAATGTTGTTTGTGTTGTGAAAATAGGATGGATAGAGCCAAACCACAGCTAATAATTTGTAGATGTGGAAAACCCCTAAACAAATTAGGGAAAAAATCACGGGCAGGGATAGAAGAATTCCACTATGAAAGAATATAGGAGTTACAATCTCATTAAACCACTAGGAGATACCACTTGTAATCTCTCTAGAGAACAAAGGATAAACACTCAAACTCTCTATTTTTCTCTCTAGTATTTCTCACTGTAATGAGACTCAGAGATTTTGGGATGATGTAACAAATGAAGGAGCATATCCTTTTATACGGGAGAAAATACATGAAAATAGTAGTGTGAACTACAATTTAAAATTCGCCCCACGTTTTTCTTATCGCCGTCCTGTTTTTCCTCTTCTTTCCGACATATGCACATTTTTCTTCCTTCTTATCCTTCTTTTCAACTTTACATTTATTGCTTCTTTGAAAAAACTTGTCTTGTCGACATTCTCCCACTTGAAGATTTGATTGATCGCCAATCAATCTTCACACCATTCTTTCTACCTGCCATCCTGCTGCTTACGTTTTTGCTAGGCCACACGAGGAATGACACCAAATAAATTTGTCTGTATTGATCGCCTTTGTCATGTAATCTGTTAGGTTCTCTTTTGTATGAACTTTTTGCATATTCACCGTACCTTCTTCCACTTTTTCACGAACGAAGTGATACTGAACCCTTATGTATTTTGTTCTCGAATGACTGCTGGATTCCTTACAAGGTGCAAGGCACTCTGACTGTCACAAAACAAAAAAATCATATCCTATTTGTGCCCGAGTTCCTCCAGTATCATCTTCAACCATACCGCTTCTTTACTGGCTTGTGTAGCTGCTATATATTCAGCTTCTGTTGTCGACAAAGCAACGATCGACTACAGTTTTGAAACCCAGCTCACAGCACCTCCAGCAAGAGTGAACACATAATGTAACATGTGTCTAGATCACCTGCATAGTCTGAATCCACATGTACAAGGACAGTAAAGTCTGATTCTCCATAAGATAATGCAACATGTGAGGTACCCTTGATATTCTCATGATCCTCTTTACAGCACTCCAATGCTCTCTTCCAGGATTCACCATGTACCGACTCACTACTCTCACTGCATGTGTAATGTCTAGTCTGGTACAAATCATCACGAACATTAAACTTCCCACTACTGATGCATACGGTATTCGAGACATCTCCATCCTCTCTACTTCACTGCTAGGACTCATACTAGAGGAACACTTGAAATTAATAGGTAGAGGGGCAGAAATTGGCTTACATTCTTGGATGTTGAAGCGCCGCAAGACCTTCTTCATTATCCGTCCGTAAGCACTTGATTTTTTTTCCTGAATCAAGCTCAATTCGTGCTTTGA
The DNA here is from genome assembly GCA_025802335.1 of Pinguicula primuliflora. Taxonomy (NCBI): domain Eukaryota; kingdom Viridiplantae; phylum Streptophyta; class Magnoliopsida; order Lamiales; family Lentibulariaceae; genus Pinguicula; species Pinguicula primuliflora. The sequence continues at coordinate 10,649 of JAOYMZ010082198.1, forward strand.
AGGCTTTGAATTCCGAGAACACATCTCCCTTTCTATTAATTGGATACACCCAACATCTCCTAGAATAATCGTCAATAAATGACACGAAGTACTTCGCACCTTCGAGGGATACAACCGGTGCTTGCCATACATCAGAGTGAATCAACTCTAGAATACCCTTACTTCCAGAGCTTGATGTGCTTCTAGAATTTGATGTGTCGAATTTCAATAGATGTTGCTTGCTAGTAACACAATATTGAAAAAAGGGTAAGGTCACCTTGTTGAGGCCTGGTAGTCGCTTTTGTTCGACAAGAACCTTCAGACCTTGCTCTGATATATGTCCAAGCTTCTGGTGCCATTGCATTGTAGTAGATTCTTCAGATGCAACAGATGCTTCTGCTTCTTGCAATATCTCCCCCTTTAGCATGTATAGCTTTGCAGCTTCCTTTTTTCCCTTCATAAATACAAGCGTGCCACAGATTATTTTCATAATCCCCCTCTCAACTTCAATTTTGTACCCGAGGTCATCTAATTGTCCCAAAGACAATAAATTATTCTTTAAACCAGCTACGTCGCAACTTCAGGTTGATGGTTCCGATACCAACGACCTACAAAGCATGATTGGTACAGCTGAGCACAGATCCTCCTGGGACTAGTTCATAATGGTGAAACTATTCTCTTCTAGAGGTCATATGGAAAGTAGCTCCCGAATCGAAGAGCCACACATCAGCAAATCTATGCCCGCCTTCA
>JAOYMZ010082209.1:0-11376 GCA_025802335.1 Pinguicula primuliflora
AGATTTTTACGGTGGCAAAGCCGCCGTAATATTAATTTTGTAAAATAGCATTTAGCACTTGGGTTTATACATTTAACCCATGGGTTTATGCATTTAGCCCTTGGATTTATATGGTTTAGCTCTTGAGTTTATAGGTTTTTTTTGGTGTTTTATAGGGTTTTTTTATATTTTTTATATATTTTAGTGTGTGTAGAGTGGTTATATATTATTTGTGATCTTATATATTCAAACATAAGCTGCAGCCGAGATGGAAACCTCCCTACGCGAGATGGGTGGAGACGCGGGTTCAAGTCCTGGAAAGAGCCAGAGTGAAATGTGAATTTTTTTTTGAAAAAACAAATCTACGCGGTCCCCGAAACGGACGTTTCGAGGAACCGCATAGTATGCGGTGAGGGGGACACTGTGCGCCCCCAGACCCTGTTTTTCCTCAATTCCGCCGTCAGGCTTGCAAAAATAGGATTTTGCTTCTTTTTGTCACTTGCTGAATTGGTTTGGGCCGTCTCTCCTTTTTTTATTTATTCGGCCCCTCCTTTCTTTTTTTCTCCTCCTTTTTTTTTCTGACCGTGTATCTATTTTCCTTTTTCTTTCTTTTTTGTCTTTTTTCGCAGCCCCTTTTCTTTCTTTTTGTCTTTTTTCGGTAGCCCACTTCTTCAAAATTTAGGAGCCGCCCTTGATCCTTTTTTATATTGTGAGCCAAAGTGCAATTCTCGAAAAAATTGAGAAACTAGTGTGGGGGCCAATTTATGAGCGCGGGGGCCTGAGGTATTTTCGTCAATTTCACACCATTTTATCTCGATTTTAGTCTGATTTCTCCTTTGTTTGGTTCGGAACACCTACAAATCAAAAAGATAGCATTAGTGACTAAAAATTATAAAGAAATACTTGAATTCTAACAATAAATAGATAAGAATAGTACGAATGAGTTGGTCTGAAAACAACTTATCAGTTACGGTCCCTGGATTTGACCATTTGAGGAGATAAAAGTGGGACACAAGATTGCTGAAGTTTTCTTCGGGCAAACCTTAGACGATGTTTTGAGCATGTCTCATCCCCCGCCAAGCTTTATCATAACTTACTTGTGCTCAAAGGTTCATGCGAACTAGTGACTGGATGGCTTTAGGAATAGGTTCCTTCCCAACACCGACAAATTGAGGAGCAACAAGTTCCCCTATCACGGCAAACGTCACTTGTCGATGGCTTGCATTTCTGTACTCAAGAGAATAGTTATGATCGCCATTCTAAGTTTGGATTGTAAAATACTCTGATTCATCACAGACTTTCGCCTCTCGAACCTTACATTTGCAATTTTGATCGACGTAGCAAATGACTAACAAAGATTTGTTAGATTTGTTTGTACGAATTTCAAAATTACCACTAAACGTGGCGGCAATCAATTTCTTCATCAATTGGTATTTAGAGTCATAATATTGACCTGTATGGATGTCTAAGCCATCCCCAAACGTATCAACGGGTGCAGTATCAACTCATCACCTGTTAATACTTGCCCAGACTCGTTTATAGGACCATTGTATGGATTAGACTCATGCATCAGATCATCCAGAGGTTGAGACTCATGTATCGGATCATTCAGAGGTTTAGACTCATATATCGGATCTTCGAGAGGCAAAGACTCGTGTGTCGGATCATCCAGAAGCTGAGACTCATATATCAGATCATCTAGAGGCTGAGACTCATATATTGGACTGGGACGTACTTACCTAGCATACTGGCTTGTAAGATCCAAATTTTGACGTATCGCCATTTTTATTTTGTGTGTGGTGGGCAGCTCTCTTGCGCACCACAGATCGGGAGGTGTATCCAGAGTGTCCTGATTTTAAATTCTCATCACAGGACCGAAGTAGTCGTCGTCAAAATTTCCATCAACTCGCTCGCCATCCGGGGTTCTCTGTAGGACATAAAATTACTTCCAAGGTGTGTCTCTTGGAATTCTCGTACTCACTTGGCCTAAAAATCCCGCAACATTGCCGTCATCACACAAGAAAATGGTAGACCCAGCATGGTCGAACTTCCTGTTAGGATTGTACTGCAAAACTAGATCAAATGTATCTTTACCGAGTCCAAATTTGTTGTACATGAGAACTAATAGAGATGCAAACAATATATTCTCCTCGATTCGAGCTGCTCTTATATTACATTCGACGTTTGCTATTCTATTATCCGGATGATCATTTACTTCCCAAAAATTTCAATCTTATAAAATAGAGCCAGCATCATCTGCAAACAATAGAAAAAAGAGCAGCGTATATAAATGGGAGGAAATTATAGAGTCATGTATCACGACGAAATTAGTGGTGTTAAGACCGAATGAGTGAACAACAACTAGTTGTGTGAGACACGAACCATCTGTTCACTTTCATGCTCTCATTCTTATAATATAATGAAGCGATCCTACTGTAAATACCATACGGATGTGTAAACCTCACAAGAAAATGCATGACTCATCTCTCGAGTGTCACGATAGTGCCATAAATCAGTTAGAATTCGGAGTCAAACGCACATTCAACAAATAAACTAACTTAAAGTACACCTTTTTCATGCTGGGCTCATCGATGATCTCTTTCCCTTTCTCTCTGAATACGTTTTCTGATCAGTTATTGAGCCGAGAATGGTGAAGAAATGAAAAAACAAAAAAAATGCAAGTTTTTGATTTTTTGGTTACCGTTTTCATACAGTCGTAGATGAATTTGGCGGGAATATGTGTGGTTAAGTTAGTTGGGTATACTTTTCAAAAACAAATTTCTCATAAGTTTACTTTTGCGACTGACCCAGAATATTAACTATAGAATTTTGAGCAAGTTTACAAAGCAAGGAGGTACGATCTTAATAGATAAAGCATAAACAAATATAGTGAGAAATTCAGGAAAAAAAGGAAAATCTTTGCATGACTCGATCTTAGGAGTACCATCTTTTAGATTGCAAATCCCGATAGCGGTTATATCTTTGCCAAGAGGAAGCATTTTCTCTTTATACAATAGTCCAATATGCAAGAAACATAAGAGTGAATTTAAGTAAAGCAAAAAAGTGAAGACAAAAAGAAATCCATAGATACAGTAGTCTACTCAAAGATGATTGGATCAGACTATGTGGTAATATGTCTATATGTTGATTATATGCTTTAGTAGGAGCATGGATGCTATAGATTCTACCATGAAATTCTTATCATCTAAGTTTGAGATGAAGGACCTTGGAGAGGCAGACATGATCTTAGGGTTGAAGATTGGAAAAACTCTGAATGAGATCATCCTATGTCAGTCAAACTACATTGAGAAGGTGCTCAAGAAATTTGATCATTATAATGTTAAGTCTGCTCCAACTTTGTATGGCTCATCGGTCCACTTGCTGAAGAATCTGGATGATGTGGTATCTCAAGAAGATTATGTGAGAGTCATTGGGAGTGTTATGTTTTTCATGGACTATACATATCCTGATATTGCTTATGCGATGAGTCGGTTGATTCGATACACTCATTGTCCCAGTAATGAGCACTGAACTGCCCATCGTCGTCTACTCAGGTATTTGAAGGGTACCATCGATTGGTGCCTATATTATGGGCGATTCCTTGAAGTGCTGAAAGGATACTGTGACGCCAATTGAGTTGCTGATAATAATGAGGTGAGCATTATCAGGGGATACGTCTTTACTATTGGTGGTGGTGTCATATCTTGGAAATAAGCAAAACAAACTTTTATTGCTCATTCCAGCATGGAATCTGAATTTATTGTACTTGAGTTGGCTTGACAGAAGACAAAGTGGTTGAGAATTTTACTGATTGATCTAACAATGTGCGGGAAAAATAGAGGACTAGAAGTAGATAGAACTAAGATTGAGGTGATCAAGAGTCTGCCTCCCCCAACCTCCCTGGAATAAGTGAGGAGTTTCTTGGGCCATACAGGGTTCTACTGGAGATTCATAAGAAATTTCTCAGCCATAGCCAAGCTCTTATGCCGTTTGTTGGAGAAAGAAGTGGAGAAGTTCAAGATGACAGTGAAGTGTTTGCAAACTTTTGAAGTTTTGAAGCAACACTTAATCTCTGCAAGCGCCTGATTAGAGCATAAATCAAGTCACAAGCTAAGTGTAGATGTCGAATTATAATATAATAAATAAGCATAAAATGCTATATAATTTAGTCTTATCAACTACCCCACATAGATCATGCTTGTCATCAAGCATATAATCAATAAGAATAACCAGAGATGTGATCAAGAAAGCACAAATGCATGAAGTCAATATATGAGATCAAGGTCAGGAATGTATCATGCATGGCGTAGATGTATCTGGTATGTTTGTGTTAATGTAGGAATAACTTGTGACTTGTAGCTCAACAGGAGAATTCTGGAAGGAGGGAACATCACTCTACATCATCATGGTTCATGCCTTCCTAGCAACTTCTAATTCTGCCTTCTTTAGCCTATTTTCTACTTCACTAGGGACTAGCTGAACTTCTCATTACTTTCCTCTAACCTTAGCGCATGAGTTTTTGTAGTAATCTCATGCTAAGCCTCAACTCCATCACGCTCAAATAAGGGTAAGTGTATATATGAAAGACTCCTCTCTTTGATGGAGTTGGAATAGATCATAATGGCCTTTCATTTTTGGCTTACATGAAGCATGGTGCATGGACAATGCTCAAGTCTGAATGAAGTATTAAGGTAATCAACTGCTCAAGACCCTTCTTCTAGTGTTTCAACCAGCCAATGTCTTCTTTGTGATTGATTTGTCGAATTTTCAAGTTCGAATCTGCTCTTTTCTTTGATTTTTTGGCTGATCTCCTTTTGTGGGCATTTTGAATTTGCTCCAGATCTCCTTTAGCTTTGAATGATTGGACTCAGACCTCCATTTGTTGAGCAAAGGAATTTCAAATTTTTTCTTTCATAGCTTTGTTGCTGTTTAGGTGTGCCCCTGATCTTCTTTTTTTGGGAGATTTCTTTTCCTTCTTTGTTGTTTTTCAACTTTCTAACTTCTTCTTTTGTCAGTCTCTGTGATGAGCTTTTGTGGTTTACCAAAATCACCTCATTTTGAAACAACTAGAGCCTGTATCTCTCCATTTCCTCATTAAAAAACGCGTACACTTAGCCTTGGACGCTACTCAACTCATGCACAACCACCATTCACCCCCAATAAAGAGTCCAGTTTCATCTGCCAGATAGACATATATAGGTCATTCGGGCAACAATTAAGTAAGCTGCATAGTTAAGCATTTACCCAATCTAATGTGAGTGTACAAAGTTGAAAGTGTTCAAGGCCAATATGCAACAAGTATATGCACAAAATGATATGTAAGGCTCGAATATGCCAAACCCTGCCCCACACTTAAAGTTTACTTGTACTCAAGTGAACAAAGCAATAAGTAAATCAAAGAATCAAGGGAGGGGTTAAAAAAATTTCTAAGGCAAAGAACAATATAACCTGGTGTGTGGTGCAACATATCTTGGGCATCCGGGAACTCTTTGTGTTAATTGTTGTTGCACTGAGTTGTCTCATCTGAGAATAAATTGCATGTGCTAGAGTGGCTTTTGGGACTCTCAGCAAAAAGTTAGACAAACAAATAGCAACAAAACAATTGATGCATTCTTACTCTACCCCACACTTAGCAGGTTGATGTGTGTGCATTCACCTAAGCATGAGCCTTGGTGTTTTAATGAAATTTTTGCACCTCAACACAGCTTGTTCTTACTTGTTAAGTGTGTGATCAATGGCTCACCGGATTGGCAACATAAAAGGCCTCATTCAATTCATAGAAGTTGCTCAATCAGCGCTTAAGCTTGGTCTTGAGCTTGATGTTCTGCAAAAGAGTGGTTAGAAAAACATTAGGAAAAAGCAATTAGAGACTAACTACCTTACTTGGGTTGCTTCCCAACAAGCTCTGAGTTTAAACTCCTCAGATCAATCTCTTCAAGTGAGCTCATCCCACATCCAAAAAATGTTTGGCTTTCCAAATCGTCACTAAAGTGGAAAGCACTCCTCTCTTTGTAGGCTTTTAGATCAAGATCATGGGCTTATAGGAGCGAATTTAAGCTTGGAGGAGTGTGTCTCTCTTTGATCCAACCATACCAGACAACCATGACTTGGAAACTCCTAGGAAACTTCAAGTGGTGTGCTTGTCAAACATATGGTCAGAACATTTTGGATATACCCCAACTCTGTAGATAATACTACTTGCAGTCCCTCGATAACCTTGCACTGCTCAGTCTCAACCAGGAGATCAGTGGGCATCTTCATGGTAGAATACTCATTGGAAGTCCCCTCCTCATGCCCAACTCTTATGCTCTGCTGAAGGAGAGCTTCTAGCCATTCCTTTCTCTTTCTTAGGGATTCATCCAGAGCGAGTTGTGCTAGCACTTCCTCATTCCTCCGATTTGTTTCCTTCATTGAAGCCAATATATCTTTCTGCCAACAATTTCGGACCAAAGTCTCAAGCAATGCATAGGCCTGGTTGTAACTCTTCTTCTTGAGATCACCATCTGCAGCACTATCCACATACCATCTTGTATTGCAATCCAAACCAAAGTAGAATATGTGCATTAACTTCTAATTTGGAAGTCCATGGTCAGGTCAACTCCTCAACAATCCTTTAAAATACTCCCAAGCCTTAGAAATGGTCTCAAGATCCCTCTACCGAAAATATGCTATCGCATCCGTGTTCATGGCAGTACCTACAACCTGCAAACACAAAAAAAAAGTCAACTATGTCAATCTATTGCAAATTAAAAACATGAATTGGGCATTTACTCCCGGGTAACGATGCTATAAACTTAATTGGACAAAATGTAATCACACTAATGTGCAAGTATACACATGTCTGCAAGTAATACTAGGGTGAGTCCTAGGTCATTTGCACAGGGAGTAATGCTCTAAGCATGCTTACAATCTACAATATATATAGCTTAGTGACCAAACACATAGAGGTTTTTTTTTACTACAACTACTAAACAGAATATAATCAAACTAACTAAGAAAGCAAGTATGGAGGAGGAGAATAATAGCCAAGCAAGTCTAGTTCAAATTATGTCACTCCACTTGGACCAAATATACGATCAGAACATGAATATAACAACAATAAAGAAGAGCAACTCAAGACTATGGTATATTGCCTAGCTACTATGCAAATGTACGAATCTATGTATCCATACTCAACACTTACTATTTTACGACCACAGAACCCATGTATGATCAGCTATCTTTCCAGTCTGCTAATCAATCTAGCCCAACACACAGAATATGTTTCCCTTCAGCCTCCATCTCAAGTATGCTAGGCGAACTAAATGTCACAATATGGATTGTTCCTTGACATGGCATCACACATATGCTTTCACACTATGGCAATGTGAGTATGTCTCATGTCCTACCTAATATATGTTTGCACACTATGCGAGATTACGAAGATAATATTATGCTGCTCATTCACGAATCCACATAAGAATTAAGCACAAACACATTCATACATAAATCAGCAAGTGACGAGAATTATTCCATAAAAACTAGAACATAAACATAATGGTTCGGCTCAACCAAGAGTTGAGTTCACAAAATCATCTCATGCTCGAGGCATGAGCTACTACAAAGAAGAAATACAAGCCCCAAGCCTTCATCTTCATCACCAAAATCAGCAAGTTCCGCAGTTTTCTCCTCCGGCCTGAGTGACTCCTTCAAGGATGTGTATATATTTGTGTGGTTAGAACTCTTGGACAACCTTCGTCCTTCCAACTCTTGGCCTTTATATAGAGGAGTTTTGAGGCTATATTGTATGTAAATGTCGAGCCCAACTCCCCATGTATGAAAAGTGGTAGTCTCCAAGGTTGTGACAAGGCACTTTGCCTATTTGAGCAGCTTCTTGGGGAAGCTTCACATTTTTCTCAAAATGTGAGATTGGGTCTTTTTTTTGCTCCTTATTGGACCTTTTTAATTCCAATATCGCTTACAATACGATCCCATATTATATGTACCTAGAATAAGATATTCAAGCATAAATCAAGTCACAAACTAAGTGTAGATGTCGAATTATGATATGAAATGATATAATAAATAAGCATAAAATGCAATACAATTTAGGTCTATCAGAGCCCACCCTTTGAAATAATGTGTGAAGCTTCTGATTCTGCTGTTGGAGCAGTCCTTGGATAAAGAAAAGAGAAGCTATTCACCACTATTTTCTATGCAAGTAGGATGCTCAGCACTGCAAAACTGAATTATACTACCACTGAGAAAGAAATATTGGCAGTTGTGTATTCTTTCAACAAATTCAAGTCTTATATCTTTGGGAGCAAAGTCATAATGTACTCTGATCATGCAGCCATTCGATATCTTATGAGCTAGAAGGATGTTAAGCCTAGGTTGATTCGTTAAGTTCTGCTTCTTCAAGAGTTTGACATGGAGATCAAGGATAAGAGAGGTATGGAGAATGTAGTAGCTGACCACCTCTCTGGACTTGAAGGAATCAGCTCTTCTCCTATGTCTCCTGTCCCTATTCAAGATGTATTTTTAGATGAGCAGCTCCTTGCTGTGATCATTCAGTCCACCCCATGGTATATTGATTTTGTTAACTACTTATCTTCTAACATGCTTTCACCTTTGTCTTATCAACAGAGAAGGAAATTCTTTTTTTATTTGAAGCATTACTACTGGGAGGAGACCTACTTTTACAAGATTTGTGCTGATCAAGTGATTAGAAGGTGTGTGCCAGAAGAGAAGATGGAGTCTATCTTACAACACTGTCATTCTCTTGAATATGGAGGCCATTTTGGTGTCTAAGAACAGCAGCTACGGTGCTGCAATGTGGCTTATTCTGGCCTTATTTATTCAAAGATATCCATAGGTTTGCTCAAGGGTATGATAGATACTAGAGAGTTGTCAACATCTCCAAGAGAAATGAAATGCCATAGGTTGGCTTGCTTGAGGTGGAATTTTTTGATGTGTGGAGAATAGATTTCATGGGCCCTTTTGTGCCAAGCAATGAGCATCTCTATATCTTCGTTGTTGTGGACTATATTTCTAGATGGGTGGAGACAATGTCTTCTCTCAATAGTGATGCATCAATTGTAGTGAAGTTTCTGGAGCAAAATATCTTCTCAAGATTTGGCATCGCTCAGTTCTCTATTTCTGATGGAGGTTCCCACTTTTGTAGTAGGCTTTTCTCCAACCTTCTGGCCAAATATGGTGTCAAGCACAAAGTCTCCGCACCTTATCATCCACAAGCTAATGGCTTGGCAGAAGTATCAAATACGGAGATCAAGCAATCTTGGAGAAAACAATGAGCATCGCAAGAAGGAATGTGCCTACCCCCTTTAAATAAGAAATGAGAGTCCCTCTCCTCACACTTTTTTTCATTCTTTTGGCGGCTCTCTTGAGGCTCTCACACTCAGCGAAGTTTTTTCCTATACCGAATGCTTTCATGTCGGATGAGTGGCTTCAATGTCGGATAGCTATCGTGGCCGTCGGTTTTTTCCTATGCCGGATGGAGAAGCTAAATATTATCCCATTTACCTACCAAAAAAAGGAGAAGACTATTCTAAAATATAAATATACAATCAATTGTAATTTCACACATATCAATCGTCTGTCATCGAAATTGATCTTACGATAGAAAGTCGGTTGTTTTTGACAGAGTGCGATGGAATTTTATAAATCCTAATTATGAAATACTTAACAGAAAGAGAAAAATATCAAACTTAAGTAGTTCAACTGGTGAATTGAGTGCCTCCAAATATGAAGGGGTTAGATATTTTTACGTACCAAAAATAGGAGAAAAGTGCAACGAAATCACGATCAATGAAGTGCTAGAACTCTGTCGAAACACATTGGTCCGTGTATGATTTCTGTCGATGTGATTAATGTTGGTTTATGAGTATAATAGTATTTATAAAGGTGCAGGTTTCGGTGACATGATTTTATACATGCATTTTTTAATTCCGGCCACTAGGTGTAAAGCGGAAGATATAAAGAGTAACACAAGGATTTTACGTGGTTCGGGAGAAATCCCTACTCCATGGTGAGGTGAGGCGCCTCTGATTTTTCTCGTTTTCTTTAGGTCATGGAGTGTTACATATATAGGGAAGAGGGTGAGGAGATAAATCCCATGATTCCCTCAATCCACCTAATTCAGGGATCCACTAATAAGGTAAGGATTTAAATTCATTATCCTTACCTTATTTACAATATTATCCTAAATCTCAACACTCCCCCTCAAGTTAGGTGACGGGTTTCCGACGCCTAACTTGGATAGTACATCATGGAAGGCGTGACCGTTAACTGCTTTCGTCAGGATGTCTGGGAGCTGGTCCTCAGATCTCACAAATGGAAGTGTCACAATCTTGCCTTCAAGTTTCTCCTTGATAAAATGACGATTAATCTCAACATGCTTAGTGCGGTCATGCTAGACTGAATTCTCGGATATGTGGATTGCCGCCTTATTATCACACATTAAGGGGCAAGCATCCTCGGGTGGAAACCCTAACTCAGTCATCAACTTGATAAGCCACAAGACCTCAGTCACTCCTCTAGCAATCCCTCTAAACTCTGCTTCAGCACTAGACCTTGCAACTACCTTCTGTTTCTTGCTCCTCCAAGTGACAAGATTACCTCCCACAAAGGTAAAGTATCCAGATGTGGATCGCCTATCCATATGGCTCCCAGCCCAATCTGCATCAGTGTATGCCTCAATCTTTAGATGCCCATGTCGACTGTACAGGACACCGGTGTCAGGTGACCCCTTCAAGTATCGTAGTATCCTCAGGGCCGCCTCCATGTGGTCCTTCTGGGGGTTATGCATGAACTAACTCACAACTCCAACTGCATAAGAAATATCTGGTCGTGTATGAGCAAGGTATATCAACTTTCCAACCAGATGCTGGTACCTGCTCTTGTTTGCCGATTCAGCTTTGTCTACTATCCTTACCCCAAGGTTCGGAAGCATGGGCGTGTCAACCGGCTTGCACTCAAGTAACCCTGTCTCTGCGAGAAGGTCCAAAATGTATTTTCTTTGAGAAATGTAGATTCCCAGCTGAGATCGCATCACCTCAATGTTGAGAAAATACTTCAACATACCCAGATCCTTCATCTCAAATTCTCGGAACAAATTCTTCCTCATTTCTTCAATCTCATCAACATCATCTCTGGTAATAACCATATCGTCGACATAGATGATAAGACACGTCATCCCCTGGGCTATACGCTTCAGGAACAAAGTGTGATCAGAATTATTTTGAGAGTATCCACATTTCTTCATGACAACAGTGAACCTCCCAAACCACGCCCTAGTTGATTGCTTCAAGCCATATAACGCTTTCCTCAGTCGGCATACTTCGTGGGGACGGAAATTTGAAGAGAAACCAGGTGGTGGAGCCATATAAACCTCCTCAG
>JAOYMZ010082220.1:0-11376 GCA_025802335.1 Pinguicula primuliflora
TTTGTCCCTAATTCATCCCTACATGTAGTTTAATTAAGAATTTTGCAAGTTTAGTCTATCATTTAAATGTCATTAAGTATTTTGTATGTTAAATAACTAATCTTTTATTTTTGTAGGGATGAATTAGAAACAAAATGTTGGGACATGTAGCATTATTCATTTATATTTGATGTCTGACTATTTTAATTATTTGATCAATTATTGATCAATGTGTATGGAACCATTCATTCCCAACTTGACATGCAGATGGATATGGGGTTGGATTTTTTGGCCTACTTTTGATTTGGGTGGGCTGTGAAAGACTAATCGGGTTTTTCAGAAAAAATAAATAAAAATAAAAGAAAAATTATTCCCACATTTCCTTTCCATTAGACAGAATTCGAACAAACTTAATGGGTCACATTACAATATCTAACATCCCAGGGACTACAACTACAAGGAATTTCCCTCCGAACCAATGAACGAAAGGTTCCAATTTGCTTAATTATTACGCAACGCCTTTTGTAGGTCAAAAAGGGTGACGTGACGATCGAATTCCCAAATCCCTTCAAATTCCAGTCCGTCCATCGCGGATACGGAGCATCTGAACCGTCCGAATTTATTACCACTAAAAAATACATCGAACCACACAGTTCTGAAATAAAAAGGAGTCTTTCCAGATTGTGTTCATTCGCAATCCCTCTACTTGCGGAAGGTGGAATAGAGAAGCTAAACGAAGTGTGAATCGACTACCCGGAGAGAATGTCGACGCAGGAGGAGGATAAGAAACCCGGCGACTCGGGGGTGGCACACATCAATCTCAAAGTCAAAGGACAGGTGTTGGCTTAATAAAAATTTATTCACTGTTCTTTTGATTTGGGGGAGTTGTGGGGGGTAAACATTGAGTGAATTTTATATTTGTTACAAATTACGTTATCACTGCTTGGTGTTTTGGAATGTACTTTTTTGGCTTCAGGCGTGTCGGGAGGATTATTGATTTTGTGGTCTAGGGTTACTGGGTTTTTAGGTAGTATGCGACTGCTCCGACTCCATGCTGGATTTGTATTAATTTTTTTTAGATTTATGTTTTCCATACACTTCGATTAGTTTATGTATTAAAATGATTCTGGGAACTGCTTACAAATTGGATGTCAGGAGTTTCATAATTGGAGTGTTTTTTTTTTTGCATTTTCAATTTGAAATTGGGGTGACTAATTTCTATTTTTTTTTGTGACACACTTTTCTGGGTTAGAGTTTTGGCTTGTGACAATCTAGATTTTTGCAAACAGCTTTGTGTGTGGGCAAATGCTGCTTAATGTATTGATTCTTTGTTATGTGATGCAATGGCAATTTATTGTTGCTGAATGATTATTCTGAATGGTTTGACACCACATGTTATCAAATCGAAAATGATCAACGACTCAGTTATAATTTAAAATATAATATAATAAATATTTTGTAATAAAAATATTATAAATAAATATTATAATATTATAACTAAATAATTATTAAAATTTAGTTTGGACATTTGAATGTTGAATCTTAAGATTTAAATCCCAAATCGTAATATTCACACAATTGTTTGTCCCAAATACTTTTGTATCCAATATTTGAATCTTTTAGCTGTAGAATTGAATCGAATCATAGTATTCGAATTGTGAATCGTAGGTTTTTGATAACTATGGTACTCCATATATTCTTTTGCAGTTTGACTTTGCCCTGTCGGTGTTTCAGCTCAGTCATTAAGTTTCTGAAGGGTTGAGATAATAACGATGCTGCATTAAGATTTAGTTATGTTCTCTTTAGTGTGTTTTTTGAGATGTTGATGTTAGTTTGCTTTGTGAAAAGAATCTTATTTAGAAGTAAACAACATAAGATTATTAAATGAGATCGACTTGCTTTACTTAACCAACTCCATTTTCTGATTCCTTCCATAGGATGGGAATGAAGTGTTCTTCAGGATCAAGAGAAGCACCCAACTGAAGAAACTAATGAACGCCTATTGCGATCGTCAGTCAGTCGACTTCAATTCTATTGCTTTCCTGTTCGATGGACGCCGCCTCCGTGGGGAGCAAACTCCTGATGAGGTACCGTACATTAACCTCACTTTTTTGTTGGTTTCTACTACGCATAAGCTTCTTACATTTAATCCAAACACACTGATTTGTAATTAAAACACTTGCCTACAGCTTGAAATGGAAGATGGTGATGAGATTGATGCCATGCTGCATCAGACTGGTGGATCACGATTTTTTTCAATGGAAGATGTCATATAATCAACCTAGGCCCTTGTTTTATCCCATCAATTATAGGATCTCCAGGACTGGATCTATTTTATTTGGTTGATCTTTATGGGACTCGCCAGTTTTCCCGTTGGAAATTTAACTCTATTGCTGATGTTTTGTTCATAGTTGGTTGCTTCCATTTCCATTCTGATGCGAGCGTTTGCGATATGTATGTGTTTACTACTACTACTACTTGGTGTGTAGATTGTCGGCAAGTACTCCATCCATGTTATGTTGTTATATACAACACGACAAGAGCAGGTTGCAGTAGGCTAGCTGGCCAAAGCTCTTCATATTATTTGCTCATTGTGGCCATGGAATTGGCTTGACTTTGCTGGTAAACGTTGCATAGCCCTACATGGTTCTGAACTTCCATTATTGCTGGCCTTCCCAGTTTTTTTCAGGATAGGACCGGGTTTGAATTCATGATTTGTGAGTGCAATTACCATCCACTATTTTTGGCAGTTCCTTTTGCCTTTTGTATAGTATAAGTTGTTTTTGCAGTGTTTAATGGTATAGCTTTGGTTTTTATTTATCTACAAAAAAGTTAAAAGTGAAAAATTAGATAGAATAACTTTTGAAGCACTTTTCTCGGTATCAATTTTGAAATTAATTTGAAGTTCAAATGAAACATAATTATTCCTTAAAGTGTAGTTGTGTGTGTGGTTGTGATGGGTGCCACATAAGGGGTTTTATGAAGTGTATCAAAATTGAGGGTACATGTAGCATCGCTCTTCCTAAAATATCCTTCAAATCTAATTTTTCTATATTTATTTGTGATGGGTGCCACATAAGGGGTTTTATGAAGTGTGTCAAAATTGAGGGTACATGTAGCATTGCTCTTCCTAAAATATCCTTCAAATCTAATTTTTCTATATTTATTTGTGAGGTTATTTTTGTCTTTTCATTTTTACAAGTTAAAAGAAGTTGGTTTCAAAAAATAGTTGCAAACAATACATTTTTTACTTTTTCAATGACAAAACATTTTTTCCAAACACATACAAACTCTCTACAAAGCTTTTTTAAACTTTTTCCATTCAAAAATTCTCATGTAAAAGTATAAGCTCTCACAAACACTGCCTAACTATCCTTTTAAAAATTCGCGTCTAGGTTGGGGTGTGCATTTGGAACGGAATTTTCCGAAATTCTGAAATCCGAATTTTCCGAATTCCGAAATCCCGAACCGAAATTCCGAAGTAGCTATTTGGATCGGATCAGAATTGGTTTCATATTACGAATTATAATTCGGAACGAAACGGGTTTTTGATACTAATTCCGAAATTTCCTAATTCCGAATTATTATTTTGAACTTGGCAGAATTAGGTAATGTTGCAGAAGAGGAATACATGATGGAAGGGATCACCTTGCTGAAGTTTCTGTTTCTCTTTTTTTCTTTTCTGTTTGTTTTTTATAGGTTGTTTCTGACTTCGGTTACTTACTTATGAAATTACTTTTGATGTTTTTTATTTTTTTATTTTAAAATTTCGGAAATTCCGAATTCTAACTCGAAATTCCGAATTACGAAAATCCGAAATGTAATACGGAACGGAACGAGATTGCAGTATGGCTTCCGAAATAATTTCGGAACGAATGAAAAATAGATCATTCCGAATTCTGAATTCTGAATGCACACCTATGTGCTTGGTGAACAATTTACACTCAATATGTAAGACAAGAACTGCTATTGGGGCCATATACGTTGAAAAGGGGATTTGCACTGAGTAACTCACATGCTATCATTTTGGAAGTGTTAACGGGTCTGTACAAAGATGTTAAACACACAACTTCATATCATAGTGTTATATGAGCATTGTATAATAAGCGGTGACTTACTTGTTGCATACCCCCGAACCCCATTTGCTCCAATCCAGATAGTAAGAAATCTCAATTTCCCCTTTTAAGAAAGAAGTGTTGTAACTTTCTTTTCTGAACTCACAAGTTTCGTATTTGTTCCTGTCTGGTAATGGGTTGGGAGGTTTGCGCACAGGCACAAAGATATCCTCTCACCAAATCACATGAAAAACAAATTAAAACTGATCTGATGTCACCATAGAACCTCTGTTTAACTCTCTCATGCAACAAACTGACCACCTCACGTGCCTTTGATGGTGCTATATATAAATTGAACAAAAGGAAAACGATGGCTTATAAACCTTCACCATTCCTCCAAAGAAATGGGGGAGGAGAAAATGCAAATCAAATGCAAACACCCTTCCGCAACATCAAAGTTGTCGCTCTGTTTCCTGCTGGTGTGGCTTCTGTTCATCTTCCCCACCCTTTCTTCATCGCATCAGACTTTTGATTACAGAGATGCTCTGTCCAAGAGCCTACTCTACTTCGAGGCACAGCGATCCGGCCGCCTCCCGTACAATCAGAGGGTGCGGTGGCGCCACCATTCGGGCCTCAGCGATGGACTAGAGCAAGGGGTAAAGTAAAGAAAGAAACTTTTGATTGCCGACATGTTAATTATTTTACTCTGTTGAAGAAATTGAGGCATGATATATGTGCAGGTTGATTTAGTTGGAGGGTATTATGATGCTGGTGACAATGTGAAATTTGGTCTCCCAATGGCATTCACCATCACAATGCTCTCGTGGGGTGTCATTGAATCCCGGCAAGAGTTAGCCGACGCCGGCGAGCTCCGGTATGCCCTCCAAGCCATCAAATGGGGAACTGACTATTTCGTGAAGGCACACACTCACCCAAATATTCTTTGGGCTCAGGTACGATACAACGAAATTCGAAGTGTTTTTTATTCAAAGTCCTCCTCCGATCACGCCGGAGTGGCATTGAATCCAGTTAACGGCCACACCCCTGATTTCTGGGTGGGATTCAAATTCAAAACAATACATTGCTCCATTCCACAGTTACTATTGCCTCTGTCGGTGTCAATTTTCCGACATGTAAAAAGAAAAAACGTCTCACGTTAATAATTAAAGCACACAAAAAATTAATCCGTGCTTTATTAGGCATAATGATGTATGTATCTGATGGATTCGCAGGTCGGAGATGGAGATACGGACCACCTCTGCTGGCAGCGGCCGGAGGACATGACCACCTCCCGCCGAGCTTACAGGCTCGACGAGCAAAATCCCGGATCGGAGGTGGCGGCGGAGACGGCGGCGGCAATGGCTGCCGCCTCCATCGCGTTCCGTAAAACCAATCCGCATTACTCCCACCTTCTATTGGAGCACGCGCAGCAGGTGAAGTTAGTTTAATAACTACCTACCTTTTGTCTTAACGAACAGCATTAAAAGGATGTGTTTGTCTGATTTGCTTTTTTTTTTTCTGCAGTTGTTTGAGTTCGGTGACAAGTTCAGAGGGAAATATGATGAGAGCGTGGAAGGAGCAAAAGGGTATTACACATCGGTGAGTGGGTATATGGACGAATTGCTATGGGCAGCGTTATGGCTGCACAGAGCCACCGATGATCCTGCCTACCTGGATTACACAATTGCTAATGCCAGGTCCTTTGGTGGCATCACTTGGCCCATAACTGAATTCAGCTGGGATGTCAAGTATGCTGGGGTACAAATCATGGCCTCAACGGTAAATCTTTCAATACATCGAACGCTTCATTTATCCCGATGAAAAAATCGAGTTTTTACTTAGATACCTGAGATTTGATTTCTTTTAGATATCAATGGATGGCAAGAATGAGAATCAGAGGGAGATCCTCGAAGAATACAGGATCAAAGCCGAGTACTACATTTGCGCCTGCCTTAACTTGAACAATTCCACTAACGTGCGCCGCACACCGGGAGGGCTTCTATACACCCGCAAGTGGAACAACATGCAGTACGTCTCCAACGCGATTTTCCTCCTCACGTTCTACTCCAATAGCCTCCGCAGCAGCGGTGGCCGGGTGGTCCCCTGCGACCGGGGTTCGGTGGGGCCGGAGGAGATCCTTGCCTTCGTCGGATCACAGGTGGAATACATTCTGGGAGCCAATCCGATGGGCATCAGCTACTTGGTTGGCTACGGGGAGGTGTATCCCAACAGAGTACACCACAGAGGTGCATCCATGGAGTCGTATAGGGAGAGCAGGGTCTTCGTTGGGTGCAGTCAGGGCTACGATACCTGGTATGGCCGGAAGGATCCGAACCCGAATTTAGTCATCGGAGCACTCGTCGGAGGACCCGACGGTACCGACGGGTTCCTGGATAAAAGGGGAAACTTCATGCAGACAGAGGCGTGCACGTACAATACAGCTCCACTGGTTGGTGTATTTGCCAAACTCAATTCACTGCAAAGGGAAAGAAGAAGAAGAAGTGCAAAGGTTTCCTCTATATAAGATCACCAGCAATACGTACAGATATATAGTTGATTTCCTCCATATTACACAAGTCTAAAGCAAGCACATTTGTTTCACAAAACCACACGCTCTCTTCAATTCAAATAGATACACTTATTGTATGATGTATCAACAAGTATTAGTACTCAGAATTCAAATCTGCTTGTACTTGCAGTTCCATATGAAATATCCACAGCATTTATCATCACATTACTGTACCTTTCTTTACCCTGTCTATCTACCAGTCAAGTTCACCGGGATTTGGGGAGTATACAATGCTAAAAGAATTGTGTAGTGTGCAGTGACCTCGTGGCACTGTAGAATTGGCCGGTCAGCGGGCCCACGCAAAAGTGTAAAATACCGGCTCACCTGTCACACCAATCCCGCAGTGCCACGTAGGTACTGCACACTATACAATTCTTTTTTTTGCATACTCTCCCTAAACCCAGTTCACCGACAGCCACAAGCTCTTGGTGCGCATAATTACTATACACGAACAGAAGCATTGGACGGACATTCACACGTGGGTAAGGGTATGCGCTTATGCTGCAGAGGGGTCAGCCAGTATTCATTGTTCATCGCTTATGAGAGGATGATAAGATAACACACATGCCTACAAGGTAGAAATTGATCTCGAGGGCAATAGAATGGAGTCATAATACAAAGCACTAAATGATTCAGTCAGATGCAAGATGTTACGACAACATAAATGCAGATCCTTGTCACACTTGGCAATAATAGGGGAATTAGTAGTGGAGCCAAGACAAGACAGACAGAAAAAAGTAGTTGAAAAGGAAGTATTCGTGATTCTATAATATGGCGCTCGTGGATGAAAAAGTACATACTTATGGTATTATCAAAAGCATCGTGGTTCTATAATCTATTGTCGCTTAAGAAATCAAGAAACTCATACTACTGATATAACCAAAATTTCAATTCCATGTTATAAGACAGGAAGAATAATGTTGATTTCGGAAGTAACAGATAGAGATATCCTGCCAACAAAAAATGTGTCCTAAAGTTATCTCATAAAGAAAACTTCGCCAATCTAGCATCTTTTTACCAACCAAGAAGTAACAGCTTCAAAATTGCCATGCGGATGTAGAGACCATTCTTTGCCTGCCTAAAATATGCGGCCCTTGGATCAATATCTACCTCAACCGTTATCTGCAATAAGCAAATAACACACCCAAAAGTATTATTAACCGAGTTTATTTACTATAAAGAAACAAGTGATGATGAACGAGACCGAACCTCTTCAAGCCTTGGTAGAGGGTGCATTACTACAGCATGTTTCTGCATTGCATCCAACACATTCTTATCAACAATGTACTTGCCTCGTGCTGCTTCATATAGATCTGTTCTTTCGCCAAATCTTTCTTGCTGAATACGGGTTTGATATACTACGTCGCATTTAGAGGCAACATCTATTAGATCAGCACTTTCTTCCCATTCTACTCCATTAGATGTCAGATATTCTTTTATATCATCCTGACATTGGAAAATCCAAGGGAAGAGCACTTACAGAAAATTTTATCATATTGAAAAATTCACCACTCAGCTGTCTTATGCATACATGTAAACAAAATATAAGAAATATTAGGTTGCTATCAGAAATACTTCCTATTTTACCTTCATTTTTACTACTTCGGGTGACACAAAGTAGACCTTAACATCATTGTATTTGGTCAGTAAATAGGCAAGTGAGCGAACTGTCCTTCCATAAGCAAGATCTCCAACAAGGGCAACTTTGATGCCATCAAGCTTTCCTATCTCTCTTTGGATAGTGTACATATCCAGAAGAGCCTGTTCATTGCCAGCAGTTTGCGTACAAATGACCAATCAACCACATATAAAGAAGACAAAAAACATGTAATATCCGATGGCATATGAGCAAGTGCAATATAATGACACTGCATCAAGAAAACAGATGATTTTTTAAGAATCCTGACAGACCCTTACGTTCTTCCAATACCTGGGTTGGGTGTTGACCAGGGCCATCTCCAGCATTGATGACAGGAATGTTAGCCGTCTTTGCCGCCCTTTTGGCAGCACCACTTTCAAAATGTCTCATCACAATAATGTCAGAGTAACCTTGGACGGTTCTTATAGTATCTGAAGTTTAAAACAATATCAGCTTCCATATTTCATTCTTCAATGACGATGAGCTAGTAAACGTAACACACACTACCTTCAAGCGTCTCTCCCTTTGCAGCGGAAGAAAACTCACGCGCATTCTCCGTCGTCAAAACTTCCCCACCCAACCGTTTCATAGCAGATTCAAATGATAGCCTGGTTCTAGTGGAGGGTTCATAAAAAAGTGTGGCCATTAAATAACCCTTGAGCATTTGGCTTCCATTGGAATTCTTCTCAATCTTCTCCATTTCACGTGCCACATCAAATATCGCGCTAAGAGTCTCTCTATCGAACTGCTGAGCTTCGATCACATCTTCAAGGTGAAACTTACTCCCCAGAGAATAAAATGGTTTACTCTCAACTCCCATTGCCCTACATTGGACTGCCTTCCTGAGAGATAACTTGCCCGCTGCCAAGTCAATTACCTTCTCACCGGTAGGTACCCAAGAATTTGTAATGTTGACACAGGTTGACATGGACTTACATCTGGGAAAAAACGTGCCCCTGTACTTTTCAGCTTTTGAAACATGAATTGCACTGTTTATGGCTCCGCTAGCAAATGCAGTGGAGGACGCCATAACCAGTCAAATGGAACTGCCTGTTGAATATAGGAAACATCAGCCGGGTAGAAAACACGAACACATTAGACTGAACTGCAAACTCTTCACAGGCATTTCATCGAACACATAACTATACTCTAGTCTAGAGTAATCCAAGTTTAGTCATAGCATATCAGTTTGAAAGAATAAAGCAGTAAGATAACGAAATTTGCGCCACCACACCTTGAATTTCAAGTTTCTGCAGAGAAGAAACGAGGAACACAATGATTTTGCTTCTTCGCTTTATCAATGAAGTTCGTTGCCCTAATTGGAATATGCTTGACCCCAAATTCTTCTTCCTTGACAAACAAACAAATAAAATGAAATAAAAGCGAATCTTTCCTTCTTTTCCGCCCTAATCAGCAAAAGGACAATATCACAAATCTTTGTTATTTGGAAAAAAAAGAATCCCACTTTCAATTCGGGGGATATCTTCACAGTTTTCGGATAAACCGAAGTAAGGAAAACGAATCCTATTGAATCATCGGCGAAGTACGTTACTTTTGGTATCGTCTTTCATTAATGGTCTGCGGAAGTATCCAGTGACAATACCACGATTTTTTTTGGGTAATCAGCTAAGAAGCTTATCAACACTCTACAATTACATCCTTATGCAACTCCATTGTTTACTTGCATAATAGCTTTTCTCGGCATATCGGTATCCCCTGGGCAGGAGCTGGACATTTACCAGAGATTCCATCTTCGGAAATTCAATTGTACTGATATACTATTGTTCTGGTCTAAGATTTATTGTTAGAAATGTTGTGATGTTGGCTGAAAAGGTATGGTGGTGTTGGGAGAAGTGTTGTTTCTATTGGAATAAATTGACAGTGGCCATAAAAGCTACAGCCTTCTGCAAGACGCATAACTTTCTTCTGCAAGTAATTGCCATTACAGTATACATGATGCTAACCAGTTGGTCCTAGTTTCACAGTTTTTTTCATGCATGAGTTCTTTTCCCACTCTACATAGCTTTCTTTGGCACAATCCGTATTGGTAGCCCCTCTGTAGGAGTTGGGAAAGGATCTCTCGTGATGTTGTTATCCTTACCGGAGAGTTCCCATGTGAATTCGTTAACCAAGTAATGAATTGTCACCAGAGTTTCAATCTTTGCAAACTCATATCCAGGACAAATACGAGTCCCCGCTCCAAATGGAATGTAGGTGTAAGGCGGTATTGATGCTTGATCTTCGAAACGGGAAGGATCAAACTTTGATGGCTCCGGGAAAATGCTCTCATCCATGTGAGTCATGCTGCTAACCCAGAATATCTACATGTAGGGAAAAAAAGGTTGTTGCATCAATTCAATGACTTGAAAGAGTTTTGAAGGTTGTTAACAAAGATGGGTGAGTTATGTTCTTACTTTCCATCCTTTAGGTATTGTGTATCCTTCATATTCAATATCCATCAGTGCTTTACGGAAGTTTCCAAATATAACAGGAACTACACGTAATGTTTCCATGGCCACTCTCCATGTGTACTTCATCTTGGTAAGATCTTCCCATGTCAGACCATCTCCAGGAGACTTGCTGCTTCTGATCTCTTCTTGCTCTGCAGGTCCCACAACAGAAATCATGAGTACCCATCTCCATATAGTGTCTGATGCAGAAAAATTGAAGAAAAAAAAAAACAGTGCTGTAATTGTACCTTTCTGAACAGCTGCCTGTGCACTGGGGTTCATAGCCAGTGCCCGAATCATAAAAGTGATGAGAGTAGATGAAGTATCGTACCCTGCCGCAATGAAGATCATAATGTTATCAATGATCTCATCTTCAGAAATCAAGTGTCTTCCGTCTTCCTCACTCATACTGAGTATGCTGGTGATGAGGTCTTGATTAGCCGTTGCCCCATTTTCAAGCTGCATCCTTTTCTCAGAAATGAGATCTTTCAGCATTGTCTTGAGCGATTCACGGGCCTTGAGGCTGCGGCTGAATCGCGTATACGGCAGATTAACGGGGACAGACCACACTCCGTCAATCATCTGCTTGAAGAGATGAAGACATCTCTCCCTTCTTACTCCCCGTTCAACACCAAAAAGAACAGAGCAGATGATGTTGAATGCCAATACCTTTATCAAAGGCAG
>JAOYMZ010082231.1:0-11375 GCA_025802335.1 Pinguicula primuliflora
TTTATATTAGTCAATATATATTAATTATTAGAATATTTTTATTTTAAAAGTTAATCTGTTACCCCGAATAATGTCGTAGTGATTACGACGGCAATCGCAAATAACGTGACTACATGCGGTTAACCCGGTTACAGCATTCGGTCTCAGTATCATACTTTCTTAAATATCGACTTTAAAGGTATAAAATTTAATATGAATAAATGGATTTTCACACATATAATGGTTGTCAACACTTAGGAGGAGGATTAATATTATCTAAAGTGTACACAAATATTTGTGCGTACATATATACATAAAGAATGAATTAAATTGGTTTGTTAAACGTTGATGGGCCATCTTACGGGCCGTAACATCATGTGGGCTGATTTTAAGAATCTGAATTGAGAAAGAGGGCTCAAAGGCCATGAATGACGGAAGTGGCTCACGTAGGAGAGTGGGGAGAACTGAAATCCCGTGAATTCCTACCAATTCAAACCCACTCGTCATCCCACAAAATCCTGAAGATACAAATAGCATGGGGCAAGAATTCATCGTTCGTATGAGTGCCAGAAGTCGAGAACAGAAAACACGAATTCGAGAGTTGTCAGAAGTTGCGGAGGTCAAAGCAAGGAATCAAGGTAAGGGAATTGATTTGGAGGAGATGCTGCTGAAGGGTTTCTGGGTTATTGTTCTAAGTTTTAGTGTGCATTGCTTGCTGAATTTGATTTTGTTCATTTCAAATCTTTTCAAAGAAACCATAGGATTCATGCTTTATTAGGGCATAAAATGATTTGTAGATTTTTGTCACTAAGATTCACTCTTTTTTCTCTGATCATCCGTCTCATGTGAGTTATTGTGTGACTGATCTGTGGTTTCGAAAATTGGGTTGGGGGTGTTGGATTGAATTTTTCCAAAAATAATTGTGTAGAGTTTAGGGAGGTTTTAAACGTGATTGAGGGGAGTGTTTTCATGTAGTTATTTGTTCATACGGTGGTGTCTGCATCTTGTGGAGGATTGAGGATTATTAGTACCGTCTTGATGAGTGTTGGTCAAGGACTCCGTGTTTGTACTTGAATCGATTCATTTTGGGCTTACATGCTTGGGTGTGGTGTACCATTCGGTGGCTGGAAATTGTGTGTGTTAGTGTGGATTGAGGAGTTGTATTCTCCGGATTCTGCTTGTGTTTACTTCTAACTGTATTTTCAGTTTAAGCATTTCTATTCATGTCTGAGTTCATTTCTTAATATACATTTAGTAAGTGTGAGGTAAAGCATGAGATACTTTTCACATCATCAAGCATGTTTTGAAACCAGTATTACTTCAAGTTGGTTTTCTTATTGAGCGTTAAGCTCACCCCTACATCCAACATTTTCAGATTCCAGGTGTGATTGAGCTTGCTGTAGCCGGATAGGCGATTGAGTTGCTATTTCCCTGCTTATTGAATAATTCTGCATTTAAGACTCGTTTTTTGTTTATGTTGTTCACATTTCCTATGTTTTAGAAGATGATGTTACCCTCTGTTCGCTGTAGACATCGTATGAGATCTTTAGTTTGGAAAAAAAAAATGATGCATTCCTTGCACGGATTTCAGTATGTTACATCGATGACCTGTCTGAATTTCCTCATACACGTAACCCGAATAGCTGAGTCGTCGTACACACATCATGCATCACGAGAGTGCCTACACGCGGTGAACCCGGATACATCAGTCAGGCCCTACAGCCAAATAAGGAATGATGATTCGTGTTCTTTTTTCCAGTAAACATAAACCGGGATAATTTCGTTGTTCATTCCTCGATGGACGTGGTAAACACGACTACATGCAGTGAACCCGGCATTGATATTCGATGCCCATACTCTGAATTCATAAGTTTTTTGTCTTCCTGACCTAAGTTTTTTTGATATATTGATCGTAACTCGTTAACTATCATCAAACATAAATAAATACATTCCGCTCAGCCGAAACGTCAATACTGCATACCAATAATGATGGTTGTGTCTTATTAGGTATCATACCCCCAACTTCACTTTTGATTACATGATGTTCATTGTTGGATGCTTCACTTTCGATTACATCCCGCTCACTTTCGATTACGTCTTGCTAAACCTTCAGCTGATTGTGTAAAGCCTCCGCGACAGTCCTCAACTCACAATTCGCAGAACTCTGTTTAAAGAGAGCGTACATACATCTTAGCTAAATATTTACGTTAATAAAACATACACATGAGAACATACATTAATGAAAAACCACTTAAATGTAAAGTAAACTGGAAACTTGTCAAGGTGTAAGTCTCTTTATCGATTGCTTGGAGTTTTTTCTCATCTTTCTCTTTGACGATTCGTTCTTAGTACTTTGTATCGAGAGTTTTTTGTACCACACTCTTTGTTATCTCTACGTAAAACTTACTGCCCCATGGATAGGCATTGAACGTTGTCAAATCATTGCCAATACTCATTGCAAGGCCATCAACGTTTTTCTTATAATCACATGCTAGAATCACACCCTCTAACAGGTATAACAGGGAAATCTTAATCCTATCCTCAGAGAGTTTCTCCTTGGTATCCTCAGTAGACATTTTGTCCATCACATTCTTCTTCTTCTTCTTTGTCGTCGTCTTCTATGTATTACTGTTATCCTCCTTTTGGTTCTTCTCCTTTGCCTTATCCGTCATCGCATCCCACAAGTTTTTAAGTTTTTGAAAGGTGACGTTCATATCACTTCCTACAAAAATACTTGTCTCGTATACGATTATCACTCATCGAAGGATCCGTCACTGGCGCCTTCGAGTAGTTCAACCCAGTTGCCATGTCAAACTCCATTATACTAAACCGGATTGACTTTATCTCTACGAGAAACCACAACTCGAATCACTTGTGAGTTTTGATACGCCTGAGCAGTAAGAAATGGGCAAGCTGACCGGAGGATGTTTTCTTTTGGGACGTCCAAGAGCTGTCCAAATCAAGGAGATGACCGGAGAATTTATTCAAGTTCTCGTTTATTCAGCCGCTTCATTATCTTCCCTATAATTCGTAATGACTGGCGCACCATCACCTTAGCAGGGAACTCCGTGTGTGCTCTATCGTATACATCCGCTGGTAGGTATGTGGGAAAACCTACCAGTTGAGGTTCATCAGTCGGTATTCGCACTTGTGCATAAAACGTAGACAACAATCAAACAAAACTTTAAATTCATGAGAATGAAGTCATTCTCAATGCGCCAGAGTTGATTGAGTGATTTATCATAACGTAAATCGTAATGAACAACCTGCAATGTACCAGAAGATTGGGTGATGGGGAACACCCTGCAATGTGTCCACTTGAGTCATCACTCCCATTCAAATCCCTTGCCTGCGACGTTTCCGATTCGACCATCATTCTTGCTGCCTGAGACTCTGATGGGTTGTTCATTATGCTTACCGTCTACAGTGGTGAAGCTGGTTGGGCCTGCCACAAGTGCGTTAAAAGGATTTCCTTTATAATACCGGTAATTGTTCGATCCAAGTCCATGTGCGTGTCTAAGGAATTCTTGAATGACATGTAGAAGGATTCTAGTCGACGTTTTTGATTGAAGAGTTACGAGTTCATTAATTTTCGAAGAGTTTTTCCTTTGGACGGAGATGGATTAGTAAAAAGTCTTCTGGCGATTGACTTGATTAGAAGGAATTAAGACAGTTTAGTATTTTATTTTTTTTCTTCCTTTTCTTTTAATGCCTTTTAAGTAAAAGAACAATTAAAATAAATCAAAAATGAAATAGGAGGTTACATTTCAAAATAGAATTTTCGCCGAGGTCACTTGTCCAATTATTCTGTCAATCAGGACTAGTGGTTGTCACTTGGTAGACTAGTGGTTTTAAGAGTGACAATTACATTCAAAGTTCATGGGTTCCAATCTGCTCAGTGACATGAGCCTGTTACATATGCCTCGCCATGTGAGGCTGACCTTCCTATTGTGGTTTGCAGACCATTGTGATAGGGCGTTGGGTTTACCTACCTCGGTAGGTTCTCTACGTTATCAAAAAAATAAGCCGTGTCAATGGCGGTGTGTCATTATGGGAGAAGTTATATTTTTTTTGGTAGGTAATATAATTGTATTTATGTAAAATATTTACATATGTACATACCCCTTTTTGGACTTGGTTGTTTTTGTGTGCTAAACACAATTCATGGGCTCATTACACCATTCACCAAATCCAAACACTAAGCCCACTTTCCCATGCGCCCTTAGAATTAGCGAGGAGTTGATTTGGGCCGCTTCCATGGGCCGATAGCAGTTTGGAATTTCTGGCTAAAAGATCGCGTCATTCCTCATCTTCCAAATCGACCATATCACCTGCTCCCATATAATTGGCCAAATTGCGCGAATTTTGTGAGGGAGGCTGTATTCATGCACAAATGTAAGGAGCTGTCTCAAGAATGTTAGTAGAATTTGCGGTAGCCGAAGCCAGTTCAGACAACGCTTCCATACATCTTGGGAATGTTGACAGAGGACAAAAGGGTGCTCCACAGATTCGTGTCCTTCCAGGAAGAGTGGGCAAAGAACGCTGTCAACATTAACCCCGCACTTGGCAAGATTATCAACTGTTAGAACCCGATTCTGAATTGCTTTCCAGCAGAAAGCACTGATTTTGGAAGGTATTTTTTGATTCCACACTTTAGCATTTTGAGCATCCATTTCTACTACAACCCAGATTTCATTCATAATTTGATTGTAAATCGCTGTAGTTGGGTATTTCTATGTTTCTATGTGACATTCTGCCATTGCCATTCATCAGGATCATTCGGGCTCGGGGGGCTGAATGCAGCTTATCTATCAGGTTTTGGAGTTGAATGTATTCTTCATCAGAGCACTGTTGAGACCAACTCCAGTTCCACCGCCAGGTTCTCCAGGTGAGATCATAGAATCCTTTTTTTGATATATAAATGTCTTTGTGTGCAACCTTATCATAAATGTAGGGAATTCTGCGGCCAATGTAGTATTCCTATCCATGGATCCAACCAGAATCTAGTTGCTCTTTTGTTGCCCACAATTCTTGTTAGGCTTTGTTGAAACCAAGTAGAAGATAGTACCCATTTTTGATATCTCGCCACCATATAGAGTTATGTAGGGCTGGTTGAGTATTGCAAACATCAGTAGGTCCATCTAGAGCTGAGAGTGTCTGTCTCCACAAGGTATTAGGTTCTCATAGAATTCTGAAACCCCACTTTCCCAATAGGGCCTGGTTAAACTAATTTAGTGCTTTAAAACCCAGTCATCCTCGATTTTTAGGATAACCGAGTATAATCCACTTAATGTAGGAGATCTTTCTCTTGCCAGCAGATGTAGTCCACCATAGGAACTTAGATATCAACCCATCAATTTTCTTCAAAACACCAACTAGGGCTTTATATATATTGAGAAGTAATACAGTGGCAGTGAACTGAGAACTGATTTGATCAGTGTGATCCTGCCCCCAAATGAAATGTATTTCTGCTCCCATCCATTTACTCTCTTAGCAATAGTGTTTAGAACAGGGATCTAAGTTCTCTCAAGCCTAGGATTTGCACCTACTCGGATTCTCAGATACAAGAATGGAATAGTGTCTGTTTGACAGTGCAGTATTCCGGCCTGATTAGCTTGAGTATTCTGTGAGAGGTTGATTGAAAATAGCCTGGTCTTCTGAAAGTTAACTTTCAGGCCCGAAATAATTTCAAAAATTCTGAGTAGCCTTTTCAAAGCTTTGGCATCCTCAACAGTTCCATCCCCAAACATCATCGTGTCATCAGCAAACTGCTGATGGGTGATTATGGGTCCATTTGATCCAATTTGGTAACCCTTCAATAGGTTTATAGATGATGCCCTGTTTAATAACTCATCCAATCCTTCAGCTGCCAATGCATAGAGTAGGGGTGATAGAGAGTCACCTTGTCTTAGTCCTCTTTCCATTTTAAACTGCCCACATGGGCTCCCATTCACTGTGATAGACATATAAGCGGATTCAACACAGCCCACCATTCAATGAATCAATCTCTGACTAAACACTTTAGCTGCCAGCATTTTCCACAGATAGTCTCATCTTACACTGTCAAAAGCATTCTGAAAATCAACTTTCAATATGGAGCAGTGTTTTTTCCTCCTTTTTGCCTCATTGATAACCTAATTTGTTAAGACTACACTGTCCATAATGAAGCGGTTGTAGATGAAACCTGTTTGATGTGGTGAGAAAATCTTTAGTAGGATTTTACTGAGACGAGTGGCTAGCACATTAGCGAGCAACTTGTACATAGAGCTGATCATAGATATTGGTCTGAAATCCATTATAGATTCAGGCAGATCTTTCTTCGAGGCTAGAGCAACCATAGTGGTATTCATTCCTTTCACCATTCTTTCTGTGATCCAAAACAAAATGTCCTCTTTCATGATTGGCCAAAAGTGCTTAAGGAATTTAAAGTTAAACCCATCCGGGTCTGGGCTTTTAGAGCTGTCACAATTCTTCATAGCCTCTGTAACTTCAAGTTTAGAGAAGGGAGCATTTAGTTGCTCGTTTTTAGCGTGATTCAACTGGTTAGGGAGTGACCAGTTAAGATTTGGACAGAGGCTAGAATGACCGTTGAAGTGATCCTTATAACTCTCATGTATGTGGCTTCCGACAGCAACAACTTTTGTGATCCATTCCTCGTTCAGTTTTATCCCCTTGATACTATTTTTGGTTCTGTTCTTCTTCAAGCATGCATGAAAATATTTTATGTTCCATCACCTTCTTTCAGCCAATTGTTTCTAGATTTTTAAAAGAGTAAACTGTCCAGCATTGTATTCAGCTTACGAAGTTGAAGTTCAGAGTTCTATCTCAGTTGAATTTCCTCTTCAATGAGTTGAGCAGACTCCATTTTTGCACCATAAAGTTGTATCTATTTCTCAGCTTCTAGAATCTGCTTGTTCAGATCTCCAAATTCATTCGTATTCCAAGCTTTTAGTCTTTCTTTCAGCGTTTTCAATTTCTGCATTAATATAAATGCTTTTGAACCAGCAACCTGTGTAGCATTCCATGTATATGTAATTAGTTTCTCAAAGTCCTTATGCTGAAACCACGCATCCAATGTTTTAAAAGGGACGGGTCCCCAGTTTTGTTGTTCTCCAAATAAGATTAAGGAATAATGATCAGAGGATTTTCTGTCCATAGCTTCTTGTGTAATCCCAGGCCATAAGTTTAGCCACTGATCTGACACTCGAATTCGGTCAAAATTGCTAGAACATAAACCACCAGGATGGAAATATGTGAACTGTTTTTCCTGCAGAGGTAAATCAATGAGCATAGTAACAGCCAGAAAGTTATCAAATTCAATCATCTCTCCTTGAGATGTAGTAGAAGAGTCATTCCTCTTACTAGCCTGTCTTATACAATTAATGTCACCACTTAAGAACCAGATAGCTGCGCTATCAAGCCTCGATCTGTGCAAAAAATTTTGCCATAGATTGCACTTGCCTTCCAGTGTACAAGGGGAATAAATGTTTAGTATCTTCAGCTCCACTGGTCCATTCTGTCCCAGGAAATTCCCTGAGACCTCCAGGATGTTTCTAGATTTTCAAAAATCTGTCATATTGAATTTATTTGATTTCCAAGCACATAAGAGTCCTCCTGATAGACCTTCTGATGGTTGGAAAATGAAGTCAAAGTCTTGTCCTTCTCATATACGGCCAACAGCTCTTCTATGTATCTCAGCTTGCTTGGTTTCTTGTAAAGAAACAAAATCAATGGCATATTTGTTTACCAGTTGCCTCAACTCTCATTTTCTACTACCACTTCCAAAACCTCGAATATTTTGATTCAGCAGATGCATTAAAAACAGTTTGATGTCACCAGATCTTACACCTATAGTAAAGTCAGGCCACATTAGCCTGGATATCTCGCTTCTCCATGTCTATTATTTGGTTCAAGTGTTCATCAGTAATCTCTACTCCAAGATTAGCGGCATATTAATAGTTTCAAGATCTTCTCTCTTACTACTTTTCTGAGTCTCAGGAATGGTTCACAGTCTTGCAGGATATCCTGGATATTAATTGCAGCTGCATCTGTCAACTTCCTCTTAGCAATTCATCTCATCTCTAGTCATTTTTGTCTGCATTCTCTAGCTCTCGAGAGAGTCAAACTCGAAAGATAGGGCCACTCAAATAAGGTGTTGAATAGGGTGTCAAATGCCTAGTATACTTTGCTATTTTGACTCCAGTCTTCCTAGGTTGACATCCTGCACATAATTGAACTGTAGTAATTGGTGCAGTCACAAGTTCTTCAACTAAATTCAGGGCTGTAACTGACGGATTTATCTTCCCAGGGGTTTTGAATAGTGCTCTCAGTGCAAATGACTCTTCTCCTAGTATCATTTCTCCAGATGCAGTAGTGCCATTGTGACTAGGTTCTCCCACATTCAAAGGGGTCACACACTGTTCTTTTTCATCAATCTCTTGAACTTCTATATCATAACATCGAGAGTTAATCACTACAGTTCTGATTGCATTTAGTGATTTCCTTGATGCAGTTTCAACTTCAACTCTGCAGTATTGTAGATTTTTGTGTTGGATAGTTTCATTATCAATTTTCATCACTGCTCCAAACTTAGAAATTATCCATGATAAGCCCCTCTCATTCCAGCACGGGAGAGGGATTCCATAAAGTTTTATCCAGACCTTTCTCTTGATTATTTGATTATTTCAGAGTCTCATCCCCATTTCTGGGTTTCCAGAATAGTGTACTAGACGTTTTGTTTGCTCTTCATCAAGTCCCCTAATCAAAGCTTTCCCCTGGCATCTGATCAACAACAGCACCTATGAACCTTGATAGAGACAGTTTTTTTCTGGTTTCCTCTATATCTCCATCCTTCACTTCAACAATAATCGCATCCTTTAACCATTCACAGTCAGCTGGATCTATTTTGTGACCTGAATTCATTGCCTCTGAGACTGCTTTTATGATAGCATCTCCCTTTGTATTAACAGTTTCTGCCTAAGTTATGTCAGCTCGAACAGGACTGAGTGATATCTGACGAGGTTGCTCTTTATTTATTGCAGGTGGTCCAGATTTGGGGTTAGGTGGTGGACCAGCAATCGGTTTCCCACTGTACCTAGCCACGTTAACCTACAGTTTGTAGCCAGCTAGAACTCGACCATATATCTTCTCTGCCAACTTTGTCGGATCTAAACCTTGCGAAGCCAAATCGCTTCCCATTCAAGCCTAATCTGGCGGCAATGTATACATCAAAGAGACCTCCATAGCTTCTGAACACATTCGACATCTTGTCAGTATCCCAATGAGGAGGAAAGTTTGTGAAGTACAGGGATGACAACCTTGACAGCATTTCCCAGATTCAGTATCCTGTCGCTTCACCAATAGTTGAGTGTAACTTCCAGGGAGTTCTAGGCATTGATGGACAGATCTACGTTTAGTCACCGTGGTCCACCCATCTTGCTCAGTTCGATCCTCGGACTCAACCGACTGGCCTCCCTTCACATTGTTGGCAGGCCCAGTTTGATGATCTGGATCGCCTGTTTTCTCTGTCAGAGATCTCTCCTCAGCCGCCTTGCTGGATTCCCCTGTCTGTGCAGCCAAGGTGTTGACGTTGTCATGGATCTGCTGGATTACTGTGACCGAATCCGCCGTCTCCTTTCAGCTGCGGTGGTGATTCTCCGGTCGACCGCCGTCTCCGCCGTCTCTTGCTCCTTCAGTGGATTCAACTTTTGAATTCGACTGGTCTCGCTCTCTCTCCATCCTTGTTATTGCTTACGGGAGAAGTTATATATCAAAAGAAAAATTAACACCAAAATGATAAGAAATGTCATGTGCCAACACTTCGGGCAAGTGGTTGACGCACAACTTTTGACAACCAATCACAAGATTACACATCACATTTCTTGGGATTTTGGTGTCAATTTTTCTTGTGATATAGAATTTTTCGTGGTTGCGGTGTCGTATAGAGAAATCCACTACAACGCGAGATTCGAATAGCAAATCGGCACAGGTTTTTGAACTGAAGAAAATTTCTTACCATGAATTGAAGGTGCCCTGTTGAAACTAGTGTTCGAGAAAGCAGGCGGCGGAGGCGGGGCGACCGGGAGCCGCCCAACGCCTTGGCCGACTAGTCGGCCGCCCAGCGCCTGGGTATTTTTTTCCGAGCTATGCATTGTTATGAGAAAGTTTGACAATAAAATTAACAAATTAGAAGCATGAAAAATGAGTACTAAACATTATTTTTCTGTCATTCGTAAACTTACCAGATGGGCCGTATTAGGTCAGAAAATGAAATCGTACGACTGTGTGGACAAACCATACCGGCCTGAAGTCTGCATTGAGACGAGTTATCCGGTGTTTATAAATTGCAAATCAAATGTCGTTACGCCGTGTTCATATGTTCAAAGTTGTCGTCGATACGTCAAATTAGATTTTGATATAGTTAGAGTCGTTTTTTGAAAATTCGGCGGTGCAGCGACCAGCGAAATCGACATAAAATGCGTCCAAAATGGATAACCGAGCACACAGATACACCATTTTAAAGTTTTCCAATAAATCAACACAATTTTCTTTCTTTTTTTTATCAAAGGTATCGACTATGTAACTCAATTTAAGTAAATATCAAATTTACTACTGTTATATAAATATTACTTTATTATTTCAAAGCACAATTTCTTTTTTGAGATTTGTTTTTTTTTGCGGTGGGGCGGCCGTCTCGGCGCCCGGGACGTCCGCCCCACCGCCGGAACCGCTTTACCACTCCGTTTAGTCAAAAAAATAAGGTGGTGGCATGACTTCGGCCGACAGTTGGCCACCGCGCCGACTTGTAGAACACTAGTCGAAACTAGGCAAGACCGATGTTACACGAACTTGTGCAGGTCTAGAAAGGTTGGTTTTATTTTCATAATTTTGTCGTAGGCGCTCCCGAGCAACTATGATCCATCGACTATAAGTTATCATTTGGATTGGGTTGAAAATGAGAAGACAATTGTAAAGATGGGTTGAAATATGTATGATCCAGCCGCCTCATCCATAAAAGATACACGTGCAGTCCAAGTTTAATTTTCAGGCCTCCCGAAAATACCCGCTTTTTAATTAATTAATAAGATTTAATAAATTTTCATCATCCCTTATAACTTACGCCCTATAATATTTTTTTTATATAAAAGATAATTTCAATTTGCTTACAAATGTACAATATATACATAGAGAGTCCAGTTCTTATGGTCAGTTTTTATGATGGTCAGTTTTTCCCTTGCGTGTACTATTTTTTCAATTAGTCATCCGTTCTCGAAATTGATCGCACCATTAAAAAGCTTATACATTGTAGATGAAAAGCCCCATGCTTTGGTCCGGTTTCCGGCGACTTCGTTGCCGGAAATTTCTAAAACCCTATTTAGGACTACTTAACCCAAGGG
>JAOYMZ010082242.1:0-11375 GCA_025802335.1 Pinguicula primuliflora
AATTCCGACGACGAAGTCGCCGGAACCGAAACTAAACATGAGGCTTTTCATCTACAATGTATAAGCTTTCTAACGATATGCCCAATTCCGTCAACGAAGAATTCTAGTGACATGCATGTATAAAATTATGTTACCGAAACCTGCCCTTTATAAAATGTTACGTATATTTAGCTTGGGTCCTAAACAAAATCCCTTTTCACAGAATTATGTCCAGTCCGTAATGACTAAGAAAGTGGAAATGATCAGAATTTGGGGATTTTGTTCCTCCCGTCCACATCCAGCTGAATTAGGGTTTTTCCCCCTCTCGTGCACATTGGTCCAAAGCAGAGCGCCAAGAAGCCTAAGACAGCGCCACTCTTTATCCCCAACCTGAGCGCCAAGAAGCCGTCGCCAAACATTGCAAAACAGAGAAACATGGAAATCCAGTTCTGCAAGTAGGGGTCTCCAAATTGTGAATGTATATTGTCAACTTGTTGTGTTTGATTTGGGTGAGCTATATTATGAATTTGTTCACGAGCTTTGTTTCAATTTATAGCACCCCGGATGGGCTTGGTCTTCATTGGGAGTTCAATTGCAATTGTGTGGGAGATGAGTTCTGTTTCTCAGGGTATCACCTTGTTATTGATATGGAAAGGATTTAACCAAATCCATTCCATGATCCCTAAAATTTAGGGACCTATATAAACCATGTATGAAGATGAAAGGAAACACAATACAAAAACACAAAAATAGGAAGAGCTCTTCTTGTGGAGTAGGTTATTGCCGAACCACGTAAATACTCGTGTTCTTTACAATTTCGCACGTAATTCCGCTTATTATGGTATTGGAGCAGAAACGATTCTGTTTTTCGTCATCTACCTAGGGTTACCCATTGTTTTTCTTGCGGACGGTGCACCATGGGAGATAAATTCCCGGTGCTGACCAACCAAAGTGGCGATCTGGCCACACAATTCGAACAGTTTCAGTTGTTCATGAAGCAAAAATCAAAGGATGCATCCTCATCATCCTCAGTGACGACAGAGTCAGAGGAAATGGAGAATCATTCTGCTGTAATTGAATTCAAACTGGACGACCACAATTACGTTCTTTGGGCCAGACTCATGGAAGTATACATCGTGGGACGCGACCCTGTCCAATACATAACTGGGGAGGCGAAGGCCCTGGAAGTATCAGATTCTGGCTACTCAAAATGGAGAGAGTAGGATTCACAAGTCTTTGGCTGGATCACAAGATCCATGGAGAAGAAACTAATTCAGAAATAAGCACACTATCCGAATGCGTATGAACTTTGGAAAATTCTGAAGAGGACATTCACTGTGGGAGAGGACAGCCTCCAGATCGGATTACAAGAGCCGACCGTTTGAAACACGGGATTGTTTCTGCAACAATAGAGGATTTTTACGGACAGTGCTCATCTCCGTGGCTCGAAATTGATCGAAGATGACCTAACCCGATGGAGACCGTCAAGAATATTGACAAGTTCAACCAAATTCAAGATGAACACCGTTTATTCGGGTTTCTTGTTGGGCTAAATGACACATACGAACCGATTATACGGGACTTGCTGAAACTCAGTCCCCTGCCCTCAGTGGAGGTCGCCTATGCGACAGTTCGGCGGGAGGCCACACGGAAAATCATCCTGAATTCTACGGCGGCCTCCGACTCGTCCAACCCATCATCGAGAATCGAAAAGGGACTCACGATTCGGGACAACCAGGGGTGAAATTTCCGACCAGGAGCCAAAAACACACAGTCTCGGCCCCAATGGTCAGGCAAGTATCAATCAGAAGGCTGTGGAACAGCACCTTCATCATTCCGAGGAAGAGGAACCCGCTGTGAATTCTGCAACATTCCCGGACACGTAAAGGCCGATTGCTACAAATATAATGGTTACCAGAAGAAGGGACGAGGAGCGGCCACTGTTGTTAACAGAAATCTGCCAGAAACAGCTACCGCCCCCGATAATGTCTCCGTCGCCATTCTAGGGTTCGGAAGAGATAAGAAATTAGGCGAGATTACGACCCAGAGTGAAGGGAAAAATTACCCGACTACAGCCTCACCAGGTAAAAACAAAATCAGTTACGTGAAAGTACATAAATGTTCGCCTGTTTTTCTGGAGCACGTTATTTTCGCGTAAGGTATTTTGGTGATTGCACTGACAATTCTATTTTGAGCGTAAATGAGGAAATTAGGCCAGATTGTTGTGGGCCGAAAAGGGGAGGCTCCAGGCCAGAAGCTTGTGGGCTGAAATTGATGGTAAGGAAGAGAAAATTATTCAATTGGATTCTAAATTCAGGCCAAACATTGTTGGGCTCGAAACTCCAGCCAGGTCCGTAAATGTCGCCGCACAGTCCAATAACGAAAAAAATGGATATTTGATTGTGGAGCCACCGACACAATCACATATGAGTTATCGGATATTGTAACTGTGCAAGATTTGAAGAAAAAGGTGGTACAGATTGCTAATGGAGAATTTACCCCTGTAAAAGGGGCGGGTATTATTGATATCTCCTCTTCCATTCGTTTGTCCAATTGCTTATATGTGTCATCCTTATCCTATAAACTGCTATCTATCAGTCATGTATCAAAGGAATTAAATTGTATTGTGATGATGTACCCGTCTTTTTGTGTCTTACAGGATATTCGTTCGAAGAGGATATTTTTGTGTGGCACTGAAAGGAATGGTCTATAGTATGTCGACGAAGTAGATTCAACATCGGGAAGGACTCTCTTGACTCATGAATTCACCCAGTTTCAAAGTTGGTTATGGCACCGACGTCTCGTCCACCTGTCTCACAAATACCTTCGTCAATTATTTCTTCAGATATCTAGTACCCTCTTATCTTGCGAGACTTGCATTTGAGCTAAAAATCATAGACATTCCTTTTCAGTTTCGAATATTCGTGTGGCTGACATTTTCTCATTGATACATTCTGATGTTTGAGGCTCTGCTCCTTTGATTGGAGGACAAGGGTTTTGTTATTTCGTACTATTTATCGATGATTGTACTCGAATGACATGGATTTACTTTCTTCGCCATAAATCTGAAGTGAGAAATTTTCCACCTTTTATCATATGATTTTTACTCAGTTCAAGACCAAAATCCAGATTTTCCGTTCCGACAATGGGGGGAAGTTTGTCAATCAACGAATGCGGGATTTTTGCTCTCAGAATGGGATGATACATTAAACCACGTGCTCTTTTTTCCCGCAACAGAATGGTGTCGTATAAAGGAAAACTCGCTTCCTTCTTGAGATTACTAGGGCACTTATGTTTGAATCACGAGTTCCACCAGATTTTTGGCCGGAAGCAGCATCTACTGCCACATATCTAGCCAACCGGCTTCCTACTCAAATCTTGAAGTTCCGGACTCCCATCCAGTTCCCCTCTAAACTATCGAAAGTACCGCCCCACTTGACTCTTACTCCAGGGATATTTAGTTGCTCAGTATATGTACACGTTCCCAAAGTGAACCGGTCAAAACTTGACCCTTGTGTTGAAAAGTATATTTTTGTGGGGTATGAGGCCTCTCAAAAGGGGTATCGCTGTTATAACCCCCTGACTCAACAACTCTTTATCACTATGGATTGTGACTTCGTAGAGACCAAGTATTTCTATCATGTATCTACCAAATCCAGTCGTCAGGGGGAGATACATACAGACGCACTGGATTGGTTGAGCCCTTCCATCAGCAAGATGCCCCAGTCTCTAGGTGTACCTCACGTACCCTTCTCATCATCTACTCCGTCCCAACTCCCATCTACATCATCTCCTGTGCCTCCCGCACGAGAGCTACCTGAACCACATGATTCAAGTAGATCGCTCACGTTGGACGACTCCAACGATATAGTACAACCAGACCTAGCAGTGCAACCTCAAGGGTCACCTTCGACGGATGTTCAGGTAAGTACACTATCTCCTGATCCAGCACCATTGGATATTATGACCTCTGATCAGGCTTCTTTGGATATCATGCCCTCTGACCATGATGCAGGATCTCCTATGATTCCTATTTGAGTCCTACCTGATCGCTTTACTCGAGGAGTCTCTAGGAAGCGTTTTACTCCAGAACATAATCCCAAGACCAAAAGGTATCCCATCGCTGATATCGTCAGGGTGAGTATGTCTGCATCCGCCCAAGCATTCTCCGTTGCAGTATACAGTGAAGGATATTCCCCGATATGATAAAGAAGCTTTAGAAGTTCCGGAATGAAAACATGCTATTGAAGTAGAAATGGATGCCCTAACAAAGAATGAGACGTGGAAGAAATGTGACTTGCCTCCCGAAAAAAAATCTGTTGGATGCAGATGGGTATACACTATTAAGCGCAAAGTTGATGGTTCGATCGAGAGGTTCAAGACCAGATTGGTAGCCAAAGGTTATACTCAGAACTACGGTGTGGACTATTCAGAGACTTTCTCTCCAGTTGCCAAACTCAACACAGTTCGAGTCCTGTTCTCGTTGGATGCAAATTTAGGTTGGCATCTACACCAGTTTGATGTGAAGAACACCTTTCTTCACGGCGACTTATCTGAGGAGGTATATATGTCTCCTCTGCCTGGCTTTTCCACTGAGTTTCTTCCCCAAAAAGTGTGCAGACTACGCAAGGCGTTATATGGTCTGAAACAGTTACCCAGGGCATGGTTTGGGAGATTTACGATGTTTATGAAGAAGTGTGAGTACATCTAGAGCAATTATGATCATACCCTATTTCTGAAGTGACGGGACCAGGGCATTACTTTATGTAGACGACATGATTATTACAAGAGATGATGCTGATGAGATAGGAGCATTAAGGGAGAATTTATTTCGAGAATTCGAGATGAAGGACTTGGAGATGTTGAAGTATTTCTTGGGTATAGAGGTGTTGAGATCTAAGAAGGGTATCTATATATCTTAGAGGAAATATATTCTTGATCTTTTAGCGGAGACAGGGTTATTAGACTGCAAACCAGTGGACACACCTATGATGCTTAACCATGGGTTGAAGATAGTAGAAGGAGTTGAACTAGCTGATAAAGGGAGGTACCAACACTTGGTCGGAAAATTGATCTATTTGACACATACACGACCTGATATTGCATATGCAGTAGGAGTGGTGAGCCAGTTTATGCATAGCCCTCAGAAGGATCTTATGGAGGCAGCTTGCAGGATCTTGAGATACTTGAAGGGATCACCAGACACTGGAGTTATGTACTCTAAAAACGGACATTTGGATATTACAACGTATACTGATGCTGATTGGGCAGAGAGCCCTATGGATAGACGGTCGACTTTGGGGTACTTTTCCCTTGTTGGAGGAAACTTGATCACCGTGAGGAGTAAGAAGCAGAATGTAGTGGCGAGGTCTAACACTGAGGCATAATTTTGGGGTATAGCCAGAGGAGTGACAGAGGTGTTATGGCTTATAAAGTTGATGACTGAACTTTGCTTTCCACCCAAGCATGCGTGTCCATTGATGTATGACAACAAGGCAGCTACCCACATATCGGAGAACCCAGTACAGCATGATCGAACAAAGCATTTTGAGATCGATCGACATTTCATTAAGAAGAAGATTGAGGGGAAGATTGTGACACTCCCATTTGTGAGATCAGAAGACCAGCTGGCAGATATTTTGACGAAGGTAGTCAATGGTCGGTCATTCCAAGAAATATTATTCGAATTAGGTGTTGGATATCCACCACCTAACTTGAGGGGGAGTGTTATGGAAAGGATTTGACTAAATCCTCTCCATATTATGTGATCCCTAAAATTTAGAGATCACGTTCCATATTGGTTGGAACTCTAGAAGACCTTTGTATCTATCTAAACCGTGTATCAAGATGAAAGAAAACACAATATAAAAACACAAAAATAGGAAGAGCTCTTCCCGTGGAGTAGGCTATTGCCGAACCACATAAACACTCGTGTTCTTTACAATTCCACACATAATTCCGTTTATTAGTTATGAGCGAGAAGGGTTGATATGGATTTGGCCTCACAGTTACATACAACAACCGATATATCTATATTGATCCTAAACTATCCCACGTCTCGGCTGGCTAAACTAGTTCATGAGAGCTACTATGGTGCACCGTTTTTGCGCATCATTTTTGCACCGCTCCAGCACAAAAATACACATACCAATATTGGTGCGTGTGTGCTGTGAGCCCCACAAAAGAATAATGTGAGAGAGGGTGCAACATCTGAGGGGTGCGCTATATAATTTTCCCTAGTTCATGTACATAGTGTTAAGTCCATGGGGTACAAAAGATTGTTGCTGGAGCCTGATGCCGTTCTCCCATATTGTGGGTGTTGGGGACGATTCCATAAGCTTGAATCTAATACCACGTTTGCACCTTCACAATTTCAAGTACATCACTTATGCCTTCAGCATCAAAGCGCACAATTTCTTTCCTTTCATAAGTAACATATCGTGGTTTGCCAAATTGTATGTCCAATCTTCTTTTATGTCTGCTCTTTAAAGGATCTCGTGAAGAGTTTTTAAGGGTGATCTAATGTTAGAGATGAGATGTACGGCGTGCCTGTCCATTGAGATATTTGCTGCCATATTTCTACCGCATGAGAACAAAATCAGAAGAGGTGTTCAACTTCTTCATCCATCTCTGCACGCCAGATGCACCTGACTGTATTGCCATCCAAAGTAAGTCCACGACGTTGCAGGTTGTCCATCGTCAATTTTGAAGGAGGTGCCATGTGAACGCCTGGACTCGAAGGGGTGCATACTTCCCCCAAGCAATGGAAAGAGAGCTTCTGTCGGTTGCAGTATTGTTGCATTGTCTCTGGACTATTGAATAAGCTGAAGAAACTGAGTATGATCCGACAGGATCTGCTGTCCATCTCCACTCGTCTACTTCTTCTATTTGAAGCACAATACTGGTCAGTTGATCTCGTAGTATGGCTAGACGGTCCTACTCCCATTGCCTCAAAGTTTGCTCGAAAGTCGACTGGTCCACAAACACATATTGAGGAAGAGTGTGCAAGGTTCCTAGCTTGAAGCAATCGTGCAGGCATCCTTGCACGGTGTTATCTTTATTAGCTGATATTATAAATAGGTCACAGAACAAGGTAGCTAAAGTGCTTTCTTTTATTGAGTTAGTTATCCAAAATAATGCTTCCTTTCTCGACTGCAATCTAATCTCAATGTTGTTATTGAACCAAGCTTCTTGTGCTCCAAAGCACTATTGGCAGCCGGGATCAGAATCACATTCTCTACTTGTGGCATGGTTTGTTTTGAAGGATTTTGCGTGCTAGTTGATGCAATGTCTGACACCTCAAAATCAGTCTTCTTGCAAAGCTCTTGGAACTGGTTGTCGGCAGAATCATTTACTGCAATCCCCTCAGTAATCAGGCTTGCTTGTTTCATCTTCGGATTTTGCCTTCCTCTCTTGTTAACCTCGTTGAGTTTTACTAGTCTTCGCTTGAAACCTCCTTCCAGGCAATGCTATTGTTAATTTTTAGGTTCTTCTTACTGTGCAAAGTTTCAAGTTCCTCCTCAATCCAAATCTTGAATTTTCCTGCCTCCGAACTAATCCACTTTTTCTTTCAGACATTATAACTTGAGCTGGTTAGCACCTGCAGCCGCCCAGACAACATCTCAATTTTTCAGTGGTTTTCTTGTCGATTCGCAGTACATCCCCTATATTAGCCACTACTTCTTTGAAAAAGTGATTACTCCAACAGTGTAGCGGGGTTCCTTTGATCCTAAGCCATATCGGCCTCATCAATTTACCATTAACAACCTTCCAAGGCTTTAGGTTGCTGACACATAATAGAGCTTGACTTTCTGCATCACCAAGTAACCGAAGTTTTGCTTCTTCACTTGCTAGCCTGATTAGGATCTCTCTGCCCTCCAATCGAACTGCCGAGCATCCCATGCAATTATTCTCTACGAGTATCATGTTCAATAAAGATAGATCCAGTATAAGACTAAGTCGCTCCACTAGGCATTGAGGTCTTCTGGGATGGCCAAAATTCCATAGTACCCACTTCCTCCAGAGCTGTCTGATGCTCTTCATAACGTGGAATCCAAGGGTGAAATTGTGAGCTTAGTTTAACATTTTCCTGGGTGTTCCTTGCCAGATTAAATATGGAGCACCGAGGTACCAAGACGACATCCTTTGAGCACCTGCAAGAGCAAAGTTGGATCCAGTGATTTGTCAAATCTAACAAAGTCATATCTTCTCACATTTCCAGGCGAGTAGGTGCATATACATCGTGTACTTTGCCATGGGCGCTGAAGTAGGACCACATCTCAGATTTGGTCCATTCATGGGGAAAGTTAGTAATGAATAACAAAGTGGAACTCACTCGTACTTTTTCAAGGAAGAAAGGGATCTTCCTGGGCAGTGTGGCGATTCCTTTTCCTTTCGCTAGCTGCTGGCCAGTTTTCTCCCTGCAATATCCCGTTGGTTTCCCACCAGAATCCAGGGGTTAGCAGCATCTTGGGCGGTGCCCTCTTCCAAGATTTTTTCAACGGCTTCATTATCAGTTGCATTGATATCAGCCGATTTAGGGTCAATATCGGTCGATTTTGGGTCAATATCGATCAATTTTGGGCCAATATTGCCATCTTCAGTACCTGTAGAGTCAAGAGATGAACTGGAAGCATTAGGTAGGCCCTTGCCTGAGGTTTGAGGTATGTTCATAGCGAGAACTATGATGCCTGGATAGCTTTTGTTTTTAGGGATTGAGGATGTTTTGAGGTATAACCCTTAGAATCAGATTTGTAAATCCCGTCGCGAATTTCAGATATCTTAGACATAGCTTCCCCAAGTATAATCTGCCACTCAATGCTCTAGGATTTTGATGTGTAGGCTTGGGACCAAAATTTCCCATCTCCACCACTCAATGCATCTTTTTTATCGGAGATGCAGAATTGGGATCAGAATGTCAGAAATCCGCCACTCAATGCAATGAAATCCTCTAGCAGACTTGGAACCAGACTTACGTACGATTTGCAGCCATTAATTCCGACCAGAAGCATGACCAAAGGTATATTTTCGTGGTTCGTGCCCGGTAGAGAAAAATTCATTTTTTTTATTGATTTGTGTCAAACAGATGATGGTTTATTTGTCCTAATATAGATATGCCACCTTTTTAGCACTTTGTTTATACCATGAAACTCCTAATTTATCTACTCTTTCAATACTTCTCATCATAGTTGTCTTTCCCTTGGAAAAGGTGACTATGCTATGAGTACTACATAGTGCGAGATTTCTCCTGGCAGTGCGAGATTGGCAAGTCAGCGTGCCCGTGCAAAGATGTTGAATACCAGCCCACCTGTCTCACCAATCCCGCAGTGTCACATGAGCACTGCATAATGTACGGTAAGCTACCTCACCTCACTGCACACACCTAGGATCCCTTCCCCTAAGGCCTTACCCAAAGTCAAACCAAATAAAATAGGTTCATAAGTTCATTACAACTACTCACCCAATTGAAAATGACCTTCAGTTTTTTGCCCAGACCAATACGATGATTTCATCTTCTTCCTGGGAAGGTTCTCGAGGAGATGGAGCTGTCAATTGTACAATATCAATACAATGCCACATGACACCAGCTGATATTTGGTCCAAAGGCATCACACTCGTGAAGCTTACTTATATAGAAGACCTACAGTGCCAGTGGGTGCTGTGCAGGGAGATTCAGAGATGTAAACAAATGTTTTAAGGTCTGGTCTCTATTGGGTGTGCCTGCATGGGACTGACGTGTGTATTTTGTATCTTAATCTTGTTTGAACTTTGAATTTGAAACAAAAATGGGACAAAATAATAATAATTGTGAAAACTACTTCTCCTAAAATCTTCAAACTCT
The DNA here is from genome assembly GCA_025802335.1 of Pinguicula primuliflora. NCBI lineage: Eukaryota > Viridiplantae > Streptophyta > Magnoliopsida > Lamiales > Lentibulariaceae > Pinguicula > Pinguicula primuliflora. Next base: position 9,821 of record JAOYMZ010082242.1, read on the forward strand.
ATCTTTGCTGCGTACAAATTCTCAAGCCAGCCCTCCACTCATCCATTTCTTTCCCTTATAAATGAACCAAAAATGACATGGAATGGTGGTCTATTTATTGAATTATTGATCAAATTGAGTGCAACTTAGCTTTGACTAGCATGATTTGTCCAAATCATTAGAGAGAAATAAGAACGATACATTTAAGATGATGAAGCGGATTGACACTTCGGTTGGATTCAAGGATTGAAATTTAGTGAGATAGAGAAACTGTGTTTAGTCAATGAAGAATTTGTCTATTGGTTCTAAGAGTGACAATTGCACTCAAAAGTCATGAGTTCAAATGACATGAATTTGTCGACTTGCTAAGTGTGGTTTATCTCCCTATCATAGTTTGCGGTCTTTTACGGTGGGACGTTGGGTTTCCTACATTATCATAAAAAAAAAAATTGTGTTTAATATGTAATATATATAGAATTTTAGTACTTTGTATGTAGAAGGATTTCAAAATCTAAAGTTCAGTAATTAGGATAATTTCATTGGTGAATTTCAAAATTTATGTGAATTAATTAAGTTGTCATTTATTTTTTTTATTAAAATACTAAATTTTAAATAAAATAAAAAAATAGATTTTTGGATTTGTTGTTTCTTTATTGACCTCGCAAGGATTGGTGTTCATATTTCCTGCCGAATCTGGAATATCCAAAGTCTTGAGTTTGTGTCGTAAAATTTGTATTAAAAAATTCAGATACAAGCTCGGGTATAGAGCGCCAGGTATTGGGTATACCCGATGATAAAAAATGATAATAAAATAACTAAAAATATCAGTTCGATTTCAGGTATTGCGTACTTAATCTCGAAACCTGAATAAAAATTTGAGAAAAAATACATATAATGTAAAAAATCTTAGGAAAACAAAATATATAAATTTTTATTGTTTATCAGGTCCGAAATAAGATTCATTATTTTTATAATTTTAAAGGAGTGGCAAATCAGTATTTTGGACAAATAAATCAAACTATCCCACTGAATTTACCTTTTGAATGAGAACTAATTTTCCATATTCTTCCGTGTCTGTTTTGTACCTCTACTTAATTTTTTCTTTTCCTTCTCATTTTACTTTTCCTTCTCCTTCTCATTTTGAACTTTTAGAGTGTTTGCAAAACCTTTGAAAAAATAGAATAAAATCTCTTTCTCCTTTAGAATTGGAAGGTTAATTCATTTAATTATTTACAAAATTGTCATTAAAAGTAGAAGTGGAAAAAAAGTAGACTCCTACATACTTCTTAAAAAAGGAGAATCTAACTTAAAAAAATGAGAAGTAGGAGAAGAGTCGAAGGAGATGTAGAGTTTTAAAACACTCATTTTGACATAATCTGAAAAAAAAAAGAATGAGAAAATTAATCTAAAAATAAGTAGTACAAAAATAGGCCACATTCTGTCAAGTGGCTCTTTTTTGGTTTTGTACACAAACGATTGTCATAGAAGGTATTTTCATGCCTGGTCGGGCACAAATATCTCAAGATGGTGGAGCAAATATGATATCTGAGAGAAGTAGAGATAGGGCCTAAAATGG